>JACMII010000098.1:0-24254 GCA_014805405.1 Bunonema sp. RGD898 | reverse complement strand
ACGCACAGCTGATGACAGAGCTGACTCTTGCCCGTTCGGAATTCGCCGTAGATCTGATGATATCGATAGGCTGAATGGTGAATGAACGTGATCTATCACCTCAGTGATGGAGCCGGTTTCAATTCCGCCGCCAAGGGCGCGATCCAAAGTCTTCGATCCAGTGTGAAGCATCACGAGTTCAGAGCGTTGCTAGAGGAGCACATTGGCGGCGGCGACAGCTATTGCACTACCTGATGCACGACGAGAGCAGTAGTGAAAGAAGTTGACTCCTCGCACATGGAGAAAGCCTCTTTCTGAAAGAAGAGCAGGCCAATGAAACGCCGCAATAACGGTCAAGCATACCTGAAGTCGCTCAGCTTTCTGCTCGCTGATGCCCTTGATCTTGCACAGTTCCTTCAGCGGGAGAGACGTGAGCTGTTCGACGCAGTAGATATTTCCGGTCTTCAGCTTCTGGATATCTTGCTTCTTGAAACCACGAGCCTGAAGATAAAGTCTTTCCAAATTTGACGGGAAACTATCGTCACCAGCAGCATGTCGAGCTTCCTGGTGGCATCCTCTCCCATCGTCTCATCGCTAATCACCGCACTGTTTTCGTCCGTTGCAATCGTCACATCATTGGCCAGGTCTTCGGCAGTCTGTGGGGGCTCATTTGCAAAAAACATCTCGGCAGAAAACCTCGTCGAGGGTAGCAGAAGTAGTCGCACCGGAAAGAGGTGCCGACGAAGTTTTCGTCGCCGCTTTGCGACGCACGGCTTGAGCAGACATGACGACGACGACGACGACGACGACAAGTTACACCCTGAAACCGTACAAAAACTCCGAGACAAGCAGCGAGAATTTCAGTTGCGCGCCATGGACTTGTGCAAAACGCAGACTAGGAGTCTGCGCGACGGTTCACGCATGACCCGAGAGTAAGCATGAAGGGAATGCGCTGAAACGGAAGACGACGAGAACGATTCCGAACTGTGAGATCTCCCATCTTCTGCGACTTTGAAGCTTTGCGTATCCGGTAGGCTAGGCAGACCGGCCGCGACCTGACTGCTGTTAGAATGATGAAAGGGGTGAAAGCGACGCGGCGCAGCGTCCAAACGCCAAGTCCGAGCCCGTGTAGCAGTAGTCTGGTGTCTCTCGTCAGCAAAGGAGAGTGGCGAAACAGACTTCCGTTTATTGCACCGTTTCTACGAGGCTCAGTATTTGTGGAATTGTCCTGTTGCTGTGAGATCTCTCTCTGCGGATCGAACATGGACGACTAGGAGCTAGTAAGCGTCGCAAACGATAGGCTAAATTTTAGATTGCAACGCGTTGGCTAGGCCGACTCGCTTACGTCGTCGAAGAGCGGCTGCATTTCCACGCAACGGTGATGCAAAGTATGCTTGAAGGCATCGACTAGCTTCGCCGTCGAATGGCGCAGCCCTTGTACGCGAACCTGTAGATTGTGCTTTGCGCTTTGTGTCGAAATGACTAACGGTTGCTGCCGGAGAAATCCTGAGCAGGAGAGCGTCGAGGAATTGGGTCGTCGACGCAACGTCGGTGTGTTTCGCCGAGCAGAATCGAAACTAAATTTGGTCGTGCAACTAACTGCCCAATGATATGGCGCTACTACATACCACAACTTGCTGTCGTATGACGCAGTTCGAGTGTTGTAGCAGGCGAGCAGTTTTGCCGAGGAAGTCAGGCGTCAAGGCGAACTCTTCGAAGACGAGACGATCAATGCTGACATTACTCAGTCGTTCGCCGAGTCGCCGATAGAAGTCGTCGGGCAGTATCCGCGGTGGTTTCCTCCTCTCTTTCGTCACCTGCGTCGTATGGTGATGAGGACGAGTGAGAAACGAGTGGGAAACGAATGAGACACGCACCAGATCGGTGACAGCGCGAATTCTGAGCTCCTGCTCTCGCTGCTCGTCCTCCCCCTTCTCGCCGTCCATCTCCGTAGACGTGGATGTGGGCGGCGAGTTGATATTGACTGTCTCGGAGCTGTTCTCGTCCGGTTGGCCAGCACCGGGCGAGGTGGCATCGATAAAGACGGCAGACACCTCGCGAGGCGGTCTTTCGCCGTACAACTTGAGGTATAGTCGGTGGAAGAGGACGGCGCTATCCGAGTGTGTCCTCTCCCGCGGCCAGCGATGAATCTTCGGCTGTTCCTCGCTTTGCTGGACACCATTCGATGCGGGCAGAACGGTAACCAAAATCGAGTCCGTTTCGCGCTCCAACGTGAGACTCGCGCACTGATGTCGGGGCAGAATCAGGGCGTGCGTTTCGATCAGGTTATACAGTCTCCAGCACACCTTCAAATAGCAGTGCATGCGAAGAGAGACGAGAGAGTCGATTACCAGCGAGAGATGATCGACGTCTGTTCGAGGTAGGTAGCTCAGGATGTAGAGTTGTAACTCGACCGGAAGGGTGGTCAATCGGTCGGGCCCATCGCCGTCGTCATCCAGCACCGTGCCCTCGGACAGTCCACCCATCTTGAGCTTCTTGGCGGCAGAGGCGGATTCGCAGACGGAAGATGATACTGGCGACGATACGACTCGTTTCCGTGGGTAAGTGGCGGTCGAGACGAACGAAGAGGGGGGAGACATACAGTCTGCTGTCGAATGATGAGTGGGCTGCTCTTGCAGGTCGAGCACAGCGCGTCTCCCTTCCTGAGCCGGTGCATGTCGAGGGGGAACAAAAGGACGAGAGAAGAGAGGGGTAGCAGGGTGGCGCAACTGGGTCGGACGAGCATTACGAGCGGCGGTGCTCTCTGGCAGCGAGCGAGATGGCCGATCTGTTGCGCTCTTCTTTCGTCACACGACACTCCTCTTATAACACTGCACATCTCGTGCAATGAAGACTTTATCGCGCCACGCAACAACATCAACAGCATCGCTGATACTGCGACTGTCACTTGCGGTATGTTTTGACAACACACCATATATAGTATAGACTAGGACGAGTGTGTAGTGGTCGAACATTGGATACCAGAGTGCAAGCGACTATTGCTTTGAAGAGCGAGCAGCAAACACGAAATTTGCAGAGTTATCATACCGAACAACAGCGGTTGTGAGGATGATAAGTGAAAGAAGCGAAATAGAGAGGAGTAAGGGGGAGGAGAGCAGATGTGCGTATGAATGACAACGCTGGCGGCGGCTGCTACTACTAGAGGCAGAGAACATCTCACTCTCTCGCTCCCTCTCGCTTGTCGACTGGCTGAGCAGCAAGAGAAAGGGAGGGGGAGGCCGCGCAGACGGAAAGCTACTGCTGCTGCTGCTGCCGCCACTGCTGCCGCTGCCCAATCAATCGGACACGACACGACACATAACACAGAGGGGAGGAGGAGGAAGGGGTGGGGGAGGGAGAAGACGAGTTTCTGCATTGACCGACACAATGCACAGAGAGTGGATGGGAATGAGTGAAGAGCCTGCAGGCATCTGTGTCTTCAGGCTACTCGCACTTATTGCGCAGAGCAAACACAAATCGGCGGAGGACAGGTGCAGATGCGCAGTGCTGCAACACCAACTAGCTGCGGGAGACGGGAATCCCGAGGGACGGGAGGGGGAGAGCGAGAGACAGAGATTCACTGCCAGGATAGAGTGACGGAGTGAGCGCACGCATGTTGCTCCGCCTCTCTCACTCCCGATTCATATCTCCGCGCACATCCATCCTTGCCCCGTTCAGCTGATTTACACAACTCTCACACACTCGCAACCCCCATAAGTCCGACAAGGTCACTTTCGCGCATAACCCCTTCCCCGCACGTTCCATACCCGTCGCTCAATCTCATCCAGACATCGTACAACTGCAACCACGGGGCTTAGCGCTAATCCCACAGGCGCGTGTGTATATTTATACGGAACGGAGGGGACAAAGATGGGGGTGGGTGGGCAAGAAACTGGGGACGAGCAAGGAAGGGAGGGGGAAGAGGCGAAGTCAAAGAAGAAGCAAGTGCTGACCACCGTCTAGCTCCGTCGATGATGGGTGTGCGAGATACGAACGAACGAGCGAACGGCCAATTACTCCCGGTCTTTCTCACGCCGCCTTTGGCGCGCTCACCTTTACCGCCCCTATCTAACGAGCCGATTCCAATCGCAGAGAGCGAGAATGGGCGAGCGAGAGCCAAGGACAAGGGAGAGGGAGAGAGGGCAGAAGAAAGCAGAACGGGCAGGAGTAGGATGCAGGTCGTGGGGAGGCGGGAGAGAAGCCGGCACACGTGTGAATTACGAGCTTGCCGACGGAAGAAAGGAGTCGGGTGGAGAAGACAGCCGGCCGTCCTCCGGGCCGCGGTCGCTCTGATTTACCACCGCCGCCACCGCCGAGACGAGGTACAGACAGGATGAGAAGTGGAACGCCCACACACACACTCATCAATTCCCAGCATGTCCGATCGGTGTGCTGTTCCCGCAAAGAGATGATGCCGCCCGTCTGGGAACCGTCGCTCAAGAGATCAAGATGCGAGGAAGGAATTGTGTGTGCACACGCGCGTGTGTGTGTGTGTGCACATGTGGATATTCCAGTAGAGGTGCTCGTGCTGGTCCTGCTCTGGAAGTCTGGCGTTGCGAGTGCAAAGGAAGAGGAGGTGGCGGGGGGAAGAGAAAGGGAGAAGTACGTCAGAAGTGGTTGCAGCCCTGCTTCCCCCGTGTGTGCATGTCGGATGATGACGAGCCGCTGCCCCAAGCACATTCACGCATGCACTTCTCTCCTTTCGTCTCGTCTTTCCCCTCTCCCTGGTTACGGTTCCCAGACGCGCGCACACACAACACGTCGACGAGATCCCGCTGCTGCTGCTGCTGTCCCATCACCGACGCGCTGTACCTGTGTCTGCCACGTGTTGTGCAGAAGTGTTGCAGCAATAGGTCTGCTATCAGCACAGCTCATGTTCCCCGCCACGTCTCTCCCCCTCTCCCTCTCTCTTCCGTCTCATCTCCGGGCCCGCTGCTCTTGCGGCTTTCCCCTCACATCTCATTCTTCCAATCGATCGACCGAGCGAGAGAGGCGGACTGTGTGCACACAGAGGAAGACAGCACCTGGCGCTCTCTCTCCCCTCTCCCCTCCCCTGCCCGTTGCCTCCTTCCTTCCTTCCTTCCTTCCCCCATATTTGGACAGGGAGGGTAGGAGAAGCAGTCCACTCCCCCCGACGGACTCGCACGTATTGCGAGTGTTTAGCCGAGACAATTACGTCGAGGTCGAAGGGTGTCTCTCTCTCTTGCGCTGCCTTTGCGGAATGATGCGAGGGGGGGGGGTTGACGAACTGTCGGACTGTCTCTTGAAGCGAACGAGAGTGTGCATCGTGTGTTCGTTTCCCTCGGCTCTCCTCTTCCCCCTAATGGAAGGAGTCAGTCAGTCGACCGCCTCCGCTCGACCTCCCCCCTTTCTCTCTCCCTCTTATTGTCCTCCTTCTTCTCTCGTCTCGTTCTTCCCCTCTCCTCTCTTGCGCTCCCCCCGCCCCTTCGACTATTTCATCTTGTCGCGACCTTCTCCCATCCTCGAGTTTTCATCTTGTTGCATGCGACCGCGTTTGGTAAGCCAATTACGTCGTTCTCCGCCGGGTCACCGCCATCATTCGCATTGCATTATCGCCACGAACGCCGCCTCCTGTCCTGATGTACAGATCGGATTGCGAGAGACTGCGACAGCGCAGGGAGAGAGAGGTGCTCACAATGCGGAGGGGGCGGAGTGCGGAGCACTCGATCTTGTCACTTCCTCTTCTTCCTGTCCCTCCTCGCCCAATCACCATCAGTCAAGTTGTGTCCTCTCTTCGTCCGTCAGTCTGTGTATGGTTGAGGATCAGCAGATCGATAGTAGGCGGCGGGCCGAATCCGCGACAAATCAGGGAAGGGAGTGAACGATGGTGGCGGCAGCCTGCTCCCAATCCCCTCTCCTCAGGTTTTCATCTTTTGTGTGTAACCACGCATGGCAAGCCAATCACGCCTTTCCCCCCGCCTACTATCCGTATCGCATTGTCGCCGTGAATGTTGTCGCCTGTTTTGATGCACAAACCGGATTGTGAGAGACTACGACAGCTCCGAGAGTGGTGCTCACAATGCAAAGGGAGGAGAAGGAGTGTGGAACATTCGATGTTTTGTCACGCCCTCTTCCGCCTGCTTCTCTTCGTCTAATTCCCATCAGTTTATGTATTGTTGAGGATCAGCAGATCGATAGTAGGTAGCGGGCCGAGTCCGTGACGGAGCAGGCAAGGAAGTGAGCAGGGGCGACGGCGGTGGCGGCGGCGGCGGCGGCGGCGTTGCCAAGCGCGGCTCTTCGACTCGCTGTTCCTGCACCTGTCACGGCTATCGCATTGCATAGCAGTGATGGCCATACACACGCGATTTTCGGCACGTTCCATTGCTCAGGTTACCACCCTTCCCCTCTTCCATTCATCACATCATCGCTCTGCACATTCAGGTTGCACTCCGCCTGACAGTTCTCGGAGCCGTTGTTCTGCTGGTGGCCCAATTCAGCTATACGTTGCCGCAGAGAGCCGTAGCACCGAACGCGAGGTATGCCGTCAACCTGCGACAGCAACGCGATCAGCAGCAGCAGCAACAGCAGCAGCAACAACACGTAGTGAGTGGCAGCGACGATTGGTGGACGAGAGAGAATCTCATTTACAGCCGCTGGAATACGGCAATCCGGAGACGGACGACGACCCTCCGGAAGGGCACGACATGTTGGAGGGACCGGAGAAGGGAGTGGCGCTCTCGCAGAAACTGAAATATCAGCCGACTGCCGTTGCTCATCCGCCGTCGTCTAGGCGCACGCCTCCGCCCGGCATCGATCCCACCAGACGCCTCGCCAGTGCAATTCGCAATGTCGATGTATGCCTCTCGCGAGATTGAGCACTGCCAGAGATGCCACTTGTAGAGTGTGGCACAGACGGCGCCAGGCACGAATGCAGCAGCGACGGCAAAGTCGCAATCGTTTTATGCAAATGTGCTGGTCCACTTCGATATGAAGGGAGCGCCTCCTCGACCAGCCTACTTCATCGACTATCTCAAATTGGCCAAGTCGGCTGGTGTGACCGGTATGCAAATGCTGGCGGCCATTCTCTGACGTCGACCGCGATGGGAGCACAGGTATTCTGCTCGAGTACGAGGACATGTTCCCGTGGACGGGGCCGCTCGAGTCGGCTGCGAACGGCGATCACTACTCACTCGAAGACATCAACACCATGCTGGATGCGGCCAAGAAGCTCGACCTCGAGGTGCCTGACGATTTGCTCCGTTGCAACGCCAGCGCCCACCTCACAGATCATCCCGCTCGTCCAGACGTTCGGCCACCTCGAGTGGCTTCTCAAACTGGAGCCTTTCATGAAGCATCGCGAGAACCCACTCTATCCTCAGGTGGGCTTTTTTCTCCTGCCCGTCTCGCCGCTCAATCTCCCATCTGGTAGGTGCTGTGTCTCGGCGATACGGAAGGCGTGGATCTGGTGAAAGAAGCGCTCCGGCAGGTCATCGAGGTGCATCGGCCCTTCGGACTGCGCTACGTGCACATCGGTGAGTAAAGTTGTCGAATCGAAGTATGCAGCACGAGATGAGTCGGACTCTTTTTTCAGGAGCCGACGAGGCATTCCAGTTTGGCGTCTGCGAAAAGTCCACCCAACGAATGACCGAGAAAAAGATCTCGCGCGAGGAACTTGCGCTCACGCATCTCGCCGATATCGCCACCTTCGTCAAAAAGACTGCGTCCACCGACGGCGGACAAGAGCCGAGCATTCTGGCCTGGCACGGTTGGTTTCGCGGTCTCGCTCTTTCTTCGCACACAGTCGCTGGCGGTCAGACATGCTGCAACACTTCCCGGGCACCATCATCCAGAAACTGGGTCTCGGACAACTCATCGAGCCCGTCGTGTGGGACTACTCCGAGAATCTGGTCACTCTTAGCGGTTAGCCGTGGCTGTCTTTTGCGGCTAGAACGGAGATCTCCAGAGGCGACCTGGCTGTCGCTGTCCACGAACTTCGACCACGTCTGGGCCTCGTCCGCCACAAAAGGAGCCAACTTCCCGGACGCAGTGTTCAGCGACGTCCAGCACTACTTGCGCAACAACAGGCGCTGGATCGCAGAGAAGATTGTCGGGGCGGCCAATCATTGAGCACTGACTGAAGGAGCCGTTCGTTCAGCGAGTGTCGCCGCGCTTCGTGCACTGGCGTGGCATCATCCTGACGGCATGGCAGCGCTACGACCACTTGGCCGTCTTCTGTGAACTGTTGCCCACCGGCACGCCTTCCATGATCCTGAACGCGCACGTCGCAAAGCTCGCCCCCACGATCGTCAGTCGAATCGACGTCTTACGCAATGAGAATGCTTACTGCAGGATGAGAAGGAGCTGTTCCGGCAGACGGCCGTTGCGTTGGGATGCACGGGTGAACAGGAGCTCAAGCTGACGCCTGATTCATCCATACATCCAGTGTGCAAATTCCCTGGTACGTGATTTTGCTATGATATGCGGAAGAACGATTCCATCGCGACGGCTCAGGCTCGGACGCCTACTATGCCGTGCAAGTTGGCTTGCCCACTCTGGTTCGTGAAGTCGACGCGACAATAGCGAACAGCCATCCCACCAAGGGCTGGATGAACTTGCGGTGAGTGCCCCTGCGCGAGAGACAACACACATTTCATGCAGTTACCACGCCCGACACAACCTCACGCAACCATGGTATCTGCGCGAAGTCGAGGCGACGCTACAGACCATGCACGTGCGCATCGACAACTACGAGAACAGCATCAGGTCTGTGTCGTTCCGCGAGCCGTCGCTCACAGATAGCAAAACTAGGAATGCCTTCGCGCCGCTCTACTTCAACTCGACCACCGAAGAGTGGCTCATGATGTACGTCGATCCAATCAGGGAGAAGGTGGACGGACGGCTGATCGCGGTGCGGCGTCTCAACAAGCCGTCCACCTATCCACGACGACCCTTCCCCATCCAGAGATCACGCAGATCAGGAGGCGACCTGTAGCCGACGTGTTTCTCCACGAACTAGTTGCGACGCACATTCCAGCCATCGAGTACGGTTCGATGACGAGTGCACTACCACTACACACTGACACTGAGATAGGCGACTAACTGACACGGTGTCGCCCGACGTACGACACTATCTTGCGCGCACATTCCGCACGGGTACTCACTCACCAGCAGCCACACATGTGATTTGTTACTGCGCGCTGTCATTCGTCTCCCTCCCAGTCACCTCTTACGGATTCGACCTGATGCGAAGGAGAGAAAATGAAGAGAAGTCGACGCTGATGTGTTGCGCGCGCGCGATTGATTCCATCTCTCGCCCCGTCTGCAGTTGTCGCGGACACCAGCTGGTACGCACTGTTTGTGTGCTCGTCAACACGTGCGCGTCCCTCCTCCCCCCGAAAGGATCAACAGGAGGAGGAGGAGTGAGCGCGGCCGAGCGCGCGCACGAGGCCACCAGACAAACAGACGAGACAGACGGACGGACCGCAGCCGCCGCCGCCGCGAAGAGCATCGAACCGCCAAGCCGCGAGCGGCTGACTGAGTGTGACCGCCAGCCATATGTATCGATCGATCGATCGGATGCTGTCGGGCACGCACCCACTCTGTTGTCACTCCGCGTTCTAACACACGCACGCGCGCGCGCGCACGCGTTCGTTCGCCACGAATTTCTTCTCCCCGCTCTCTCTCGACGGCTTCTTCTCGAGGTGGCCATGTATGTGGGTCATGTCGACGTGTTGGCCGGGCGCGTGCGCACTCGCTCGCTCGCCCACCTCACTGGGTCGACTCCTTGCGGACGGTCGTGCGCGCTGCTCTTCACCGTCTCACTCCGTCTTCCCATCATCGTCCCCCCCTTCCCTGTGCGCATAGGTCACGGTCGCGAGTGCGAGCCGTGCTGCTGACTGCCTGCGTTCTCGTCGCCACATCCGGTACGGCCGCCGTCGGCGGCAGTCATTGATCGTTTCCTGATTCACTGCGCCTTCGTGCCCTTGCTCCCGTCGTCGTCGTCGTCGTCTTCATCTCTTGCAGTTCGCTTCTTCTCGTGCCTGTCCCCATCCCTCCCTCCCTTCTCCTATCGTCCCTTCCATCTCCCTCCCGCACCCTTCCTTCTTATCATCTGGCCACCGTCTCCCTGCATCGCGCTTGCTTCAAGCGAGCGAAAGACTGCAGCGGTTTGACAACGCGCGCCACCCGTCCGTCCGCCCGTCCTCCCGCCTCCACAATCTTTCTCTGCCACGTTGGCACCCTAACCTCCTGTCATTCGGTTGTCGTTGTCTCTGCATCCTCGTTCTGTCCTTTCCAACACACCACTCATCCGACACACGGAGACCAGAATATTCGCGTTCTTTCTTTCAGTGTCGTCAATCGTCAAGCTTGACCGAACGCCCGCGTTTCGCGTCACATTCTGCCTGTCTGCCGGACCCGTGAGTACCGCCACGTGCTGACAAAAGGTTTGAGATGCGTCATCTCGTCGGGGAAAATCTAGACATTCAGCGAGAAATGGACAACGGATTCGAAAGCAACAACAACGGAGAGACGGCCACCGCGCCGCCTACCAACGGACATGCCGTGAACGGTACTCACTTCGGACAGCCCTTTTACTTGACTTTTCAGGAAATGGAACCTCGACGGAGTCGTCGAACACGGTCGTGCTCGACTACTCGGCCGAGTTTCCCAGTCTGACCAAGACTGCCCCGGTCAACACGGGTGCTTGGGTCCCGCGTTCCGCGCCCTCTCGCGCCGTCAATGTCTCGCAGGTCTGAACTCGTGTGTAGCCAGCCGAAAAGGCACAACATGACAGATGCTGACGTTCGCGGCCGATGAGCGTATGCGTGCTGGTGGCGCCCGCGCTTTCGGCGGATCGACTTCCGAGGAGCAGGATCGCTGCAACACCATCTCGAAGGATACCGGTACTTGAGCTGCTGCTACATGTACCTGCATGATCTCTGCTCGCGTTTTCAGACACCAAGATCGAGTTGTGCGAGGCCAAGGACGGATCCTTGACCATCTTCATCTCTGGACGTCGCAAGAACGTGGAGGATGCGCGCTCGGCCCTGATTCGCGATCTCCAGATGCAGAACCAAGTGGAGCTCACCGTTCCCAAGTCGCACCACCGCATCATCATCGGTAGGACGTGTCTTGCTTGCTTGCTCGTAGACCATCTGGCGATCAGGCAAGGACGGCGGACGTCTCAAGGATCTCGAGAAGGAGACCAACTGCCGAATCGTGATGCCGGGCCGCGACGCCGACACTGACGTCATCAAGGTTGGAGGGAGGACCGAACGATCACCTACCTTACTGGTGCATACAGATCTCGGGACCGCGAGACGGACTGAAGCTGGCGGTCCAGAAGATCCGCGAGATTTCGGACACCCAGTCGAAGCTGGCCACCGAACATCTTCTCATTCCCCGGCGCTTCTACCCCTGGATTCGTGGTCCTCTGAACGAGACGATCGACAGTCTGTCCGAGACGACTGGGGCCAAGGTATTGGATGCGTGTTCCGCTCATAGAACCGTCCTCAGATCAACATCCCGCCATCGGCGGCCAAGAACGAAGTGATCGTGGTGGCGGGCGAGAAGGAGGGAGTTGCGCAAGCTGTGGCCAAGATTCGCGCGATCTACGAGCAGCAGCAGCGCTTCGACAAGAGCTTCACCATGAAGGCAAGTTCTTCGGCTTCCCATACGATTGATGCGCGCAATGCAGGTCAATCGCGCGCAGCACCGCCTCATCGTGGGCCAGCAGCGCCGCGGCATTGCGGAAATTCTGCGCGACACGGGCATTTCGGTCGAGGTGCCCGACGTCGAGGAGAACTCGGACGAGATCACGCTGCGCGGAGACCCCTCCAAGTTTGCCACGGCCGCCGCGATCGTCCTGACGCGCGCCGCTTCCGTGATCACGACGACGGTTCCGGCCCCGACGTGGCTGCACAAGTGGCTGATCGGACCGAAGGGCGCAACCCTCCAGAACCTGGTCCCGAATCGCGGCCGTCTCCAAATCGACTTTGACGACGCCGGCAGCATCTTCATCGAGGGCCCGCCGGAGGAGGTGAAAGCCGCGCAGGCGACTCTGCTCGCCGAAGTCGCCAAGCTGGAAGCCACGATGGCCATCGAGAAGGTCAAGGCGCATCCCTCGTTCCATCGTCACGTCATCGGAAAGGGCGGCTCGCTCAGTGAGCATCGACTCGCCCGTTGCGTCAAACGTTTCCCTTGCAGTCTCGAAGCTGAAAGACGAGGCCGGCGTCCAGATCACTATCCCCAACGAGGCGACCCATTCGGACGAGATCATCGTGGAGGGCAACAAGGAGGGTGTCAAGAAGGCTGTCAAAGTTCGCCAATTCTCAATAGACGGCGTTTGCATGCGCGGATTTGCAGCAAATCCGTGATCTGGTGCAGAAGATGGAGAACGAGAAGCAGCGCGATCTGATCGTCGAGCAGCGTTTCCACAAGCTGTTGATCGGCGCGAAGGGAGAGAACATTGGCAAGCTGCGCACCTCCTACCCGTCGGTGTCGATCGTCTTCCCGGACGCCAAGGCCTCCTCGAGCATCATCTCTCTTCGGGGTAGCGCCACGGAAGCTGCCACACAACGAATGCACTCTTTCAGGCGATCGTGCCGAAGTGGATCGTGTCGCAGAGACGCTGACCAAGCAGGTCAAGGAGCTTGCCGAGTCCAACTACCAGGTATGACTTGGCTTCGACCCCTTCCAAAATTGCCTTCAGGCCACCGTGCCAATCTTCCGCGAGTTCCGCAAGCACGTCATTGGAAAGGTGTCGTTTCTCTTCGTTTGCGTGAGGTAGTATGCATTCACAGGGTGGCGCGACGATTCGTCGTATTCGTGACGAGACGCAGACCCGCATCGACATGCCGTCGGCCGAATCGTCTGAGGACGTGATCACGGTGAGTGATCCACGCCTTCTCGTCTTGCCTGGCAATCCCCCCGTCCGCGTTGTAGGTGACTGGCAAGAAGGCGAACGTGGACAAGGCGATCGCCGAGTTGAACAAGATCCAGAACGAGCTCTCGAACATTGTCACCGAGAATGTGACCGTCCCGCTGTCGGTGCAGGCTCGTCTCACGGGTGGCGGTCGTCGTCTTCTGCTCGACATTCAGGCACGTCGCGCTCTCCGATAGCTCTAATCCATCATGATCGTGCAGGACCAGTGCGGCGGTGTGCACATCAAGTTCCCGGCCGAGAAGGAGAAGTCGGAGAAGTGCACGATTCGTGGCCCCAAGGAGGACGCGCTCAAGGCGAAGAAGCAGCTCGAGCAGCTGGTCGCGGACAAGGACCAGCTTCTCCACGAGGAGACGCTGATCGCGAAGCCCGAGTTCCATCGTTTCATCGTCGGCCGCAGCGGTCAGCGCATCAACCAGCTGCGCGAACGCTATCCCGACGCGCGCGTCATCCTGCCCAGCAACAAGCCCAACGCCGACGCGAAGGAGAAGGAGCCGCGCGAAGGAGCCGACGTGATCCACATCCTCGGTCGCAAGGAGCACGTCGAGGCCGTGAAGAAGGAGCTGAGCGAGCTCGTGAAGCAGCTCAACGAGCAAGCCGAAATCAAGACGACCATCCCGCAGAAGCACCATCGCCACTTCCTGAGCCGCAACGCCGCCCTTCTCAAGGAGATCTCCGAGCAGTTCGGTGGCGTCAACATCTCGTTCCCGGGCAAGGTCTGACCGGATCCCGTCTCCTTTCATGTCATTTGGGAGAACCATTTTCAGGGCGAGGAGACGGACGTGGTCATCAAGGGCGTTAAGCAGTGCGCCGAAGGAGCCAAGAATCGCCTGCATGAAATCGTCGCTGACCTCGAGTCGCAAGTCACGATCGAGGTCGAGATTCCGCGCGAGCATCACGGCGCTCTGCTGGCGAACCGCGCCGCCAAGATCCAGACGATCCAGGTTTGTCGGTGATCCGCTTTCGAGAGATGCCCGCTCTCCAGGACGAGCACTCCGTGCACATTCGCTTCCCCGAGCGACGCCAACCGGGTGCCGAGGCTGCCGCTCCTGCTGCAGAGACCGCCGAGGCTGCTGCTCCTTCGCCCAGCCTGATTCGCATCTCGGGCCGCGACACGAACTGCGATGCGGCCAAGGTGCGTCGATTGTGCATTGAAAAGGTGCAAGGGGGACTTTCCTAGGCGGCCCTTCTCGCGTTGGTGCCGATTCAGCAGACGGTTGCCGTGCGCGCCGAGCTGCGCGGATCCCTCATTGGCAAGGCTGGCGCCGTGGTGCGTGAGATCATGCAGGTCTGACTTCTTTGTGTGTGTGTTTTGCCATTGCATTCACAACGACAACTGCCAGGCGCACGATGTCAACGTGGACATCCCGAAGAGCGGAGACGCCGATGTCACCGTCACGGGCGTGGCCGCGAACGTTGCTGCTGCCATCCAGGACATCGAGTCGCGCATCGGCGAGTTTGAGAAGGATGCCGAGGACAAGGTCGATCGCTCAATCGTCGTCTTTGCACGCCACTGATTACGTTTCAGAAGCTGCGCTCCTACCAACTGCAGTTTGAGCTTCCGGCCGAGTTCCACCAGCGTCTGATTGGCACTCGCGGAGCCGTCGTCAACGAGCTGCGCCGCAAGCACGACGTTCAGGTTTGGCGGTCTTCTTCGCTCCAGAGTCTTTTCACGACACTGCGTCTCAGATTTCGTTCCCGCGCGAAGGCGAGCCGGCGGACCAGATCACGATCACGGGCTACGAGGCGAGCGCGGCGGCTTGCCGCTCGGAGATGGAGTCGTTCGTGGCGGACGCGCGTTCGCTCTACACGGAGAAGGTGAACCTGGACCCTCGCTACCAGCGCAAGCTCATCGGCCCGGCTGGCAAGAACATCAAGAAGGTGATGGAGAAGTACGGCGTCGAGATCCGCACGCCGCGTCCGTCGGATCCCGAGGTGAGCGAACCACCGAGACCCCATCATGTCTACGGCGAATCGATGATGGTTTAGCCGGGCATGGTGACGGTTGCCGGCAAGTCGGAGGATGCCGTGTGGGACTGCATCGAGTACCTGCGCACGGACGAGGAGGCTATCATGGCCGACTACCACGATCGCAACGCGCACATCGCCCGTCGCGAGCAGCCCGCGCCCGCGCCCGTCGCTCCCGTTCAGGTGCAGATTGCCGGAATCGGCTGGAAGATGTCGGACTCCGACTTCCCGTCCATGGGCAACTCGTCGTCGGCGCCCGTGGCCGCGTCCACCGGCGCGTGGGGTCGTCCGCGTTAAGAGAGAGTACGCACACACGCGCTCATTTAATAAGCGTCTCCTCACTTTTCATCTGCGGGCGCGTCTCCGTGTGATACGCCTAATGTGAGAGAACCGTCCCTACATGTCCACACACACACCCCCACAGACAGACAGGCAGACACACCGCCTTCTAAGGACTTCCTTTCAGAGTACTCGCTTCGTTGTCCGTTTTGTTGCTTCCCATCGGCTGCGTGTTTCTGTTTTTCTATAAGCCCCCCCCTCTCTAATCGAGTTGCACAGTGCCAAGCACACATCAGCGCGCGCACGTTCGGGATTTTGTCGCTTGCGCCACTCCCCTCCCCCTTCATCTTTATCACGTCGTCCCTTCGTTTTACGCTCTCGTCGGGAACTTGTAAGTGCACGATTGCGTCCACAGAAGCCCAGTTGTTTGTTGCGGGCGAGTAATCTTGGGGTGACAAGAACAGAATTGTGTGCGCGTGCGTGAAGAGAAGAAGAAGAGACAGTCTGTGGTACAGCACTTACTCACATAAACACATATGACGTGCGCGCGTCTTCTTCGTCGCACAGAGGGAACAGATTTATGTTATGCAAATGTGGGTGGAGGTGCGACGGCTGCACGCCGGAGAGGAGCGACAAGAGAAGCAGGCTAATAAACAATGCGTAGTCTAGCTGTGCAGGCTGACAATGGCTGCTCCTGATTCGCGCAGCGCTCATTTGTGAGCCTCGCTGCGGGAAGAAAGTGAATCGTGCCGCTGTCGTCAGCCAGAATGGAGAGAATGAATGACGGAGAAGGCGATGTTTTGTCGCGCACGCATGTGCGTGGCTGTTTCACTCTCGTTTCGGCGATGGCAGAGTGATCGTGAACTGAGGAGTGCGAGAGAGGGGGAGGGATGATGATGGCAGAAGTGGATGTGTGGAAGCGGGAGATGGAAGAATCGAATTTATCGGAGCAGTGAGAGCAAGGTGACGACGGTCCGTGGTAGAGGGAGGAGAGAAGCAGAGTGACGCGCGCGTCGTGCATGCATGGAACAAATCGAAATCCCCCAGATGGGGGAGTGAGGATGATGACGATGATGATGTCGCATCGTTGCGTGTCTCTCGAAGTCGGGAATCCCGAATGCGAGGGCAAGTGCTAGTTGTCGGCGTTGCTTTGTAAACCATGCAGTCTCGTACAGCAGCGCGCGCGCAACTCTGCTTTCGTATAAGGGGCGGGACTGCGCGCGAAACGGAGAGAGAGAGACGGGCGCGCAAGAGAGGGGGTGGAGAGAGATCGACCAGCCGTCGGCAGGCGACCATGCTCACTGCAGCGCGTGCTTCTCCCATGCTGTCTTCCCTCCTCAGGCTTCTTCAACCCGCCCCCGCCTTCCTCCTTTTTCATTCTCATGAGACACTCTCGACTCCCCCTCCTTCATGATGAGACCGGCCGGCTGGCTGATCGTCATTACCTCCCCGTTTTTCCCCCTGTTGAAGCGGGCTTTCACTTCCGCACCTCCGGCGCTACTAACTTGTACGTTGTATGGTGCACAAACGTACACGCCAATGTGGGGAACGCTTCTACCGCAGAACTGCTCACCCGCACTATGGTGTTCATGAAGTCGCCCGCAACGATCGTTCACTGCCGCTGAACAGAAGAAGAAGAAGGAAAGGAAAATTAGGATGCGATCACCGGGCCACGTCTTGTCGGAGCGCATCAAGTTCTTCTTCAAGCAGACCGGACACGCCGTCTATCGGTGAGTAATAATGCGGGGAGAACGAGCATGAGGGGAAGCTGCTTACGGGCGATCGGAGAGATGGAGAATTAGAGAGGAAAGAAGAGCGCGTCGCCTCCACTATATCTGAAGGAGATGGCGCGAGCGAGAGACAATAGCCGCGTGTCATCCATCTCTCTCTCTCTCGCTACGCTGCTCACCATCTAGCCGGTCGAGGAGAGGGGAGAGAGGCATAGATAGAGCGGATGTTCGGCAGTAGAATGCGGAAGAGGAGAGCGTCGAATTGTGATCATCACATACAGACATCCCCACTTCTTCTTCTGGCTTCCCGTGCTCGTCACTCTCGGCTCCACCGTCGGGCTGTTGCGCTTCCACGAGGAGAACCGCATCTGGTTGACCGTTCCCAACTATGCGGCGGCAGTCGGTAACCACTAGTTCAGGTATCTGTACTCGCCGTCCGGCGCTCCTTCGCACCACGAGCATGCGGTCGCAAACGAGTTCTTCAACGACCGAGGCGGCAAGTTCTGGATGGAGGTGAGAGCACGATATCGTCGTTGGCCGTGAGCAGAGACCAACGATTTCAAGAGGAAGAAGAAGCTGCTATAGCAGGCGCCAAGCTGCTGCAGCTGCAATTAGGTGTGCACATGCGCTCCCTTCTCCTATTCGCTTCGCGTTCAAATTGATCGCTGCTGCTGCTGCGGCCGCCGTCGTTTTCACCTTCAGAAATCGACGCGCGCGCCTCCGCGTCTCTGCAGCTGTGTGATGATGACGATAGCAGTGCACAAACAGGCGTTCTCCTGTCTCTTCCCTTTCCCATCTCTCCGGTCATCGTCCTCCCCCATTCCATCCATTGTCTGGGGTGCGTGCAACCGCATCACTTTCAGAGTGAGGGAAAGGGAGTCCTCCGTGCTGGAGCGGAGTGGAAATAGTTGTTGGCAGCGGCGGCGACTTCAGTCGGCCGTTATCCTGGCGAGTCGCCAGTCAAGCAAAGCTAGAGAGAAAGTGGGAGGCTGGTGACGACTATTGGAGGGAAGACTGGCTTGCACACTTCTCCTCGATATGACGGCGTTGTCCAGTGCACGTCTCTCTCCCCCCTCCTCCTCCCCCCGCCAACAACTTTCACCCCGTCATCCTGCTTCTTCTTCTTCTACTGCTGCTGCTGCTGTCTCGCCCTTCGCACTGCACTGCAATTCGCACACATACACGCACCGCACGCAATGGCGACATGCAGTGTGCGCAGACTAAACGACTTGAACGACAGCAGGAGAGCCGGTTCAACCAGATGAGAAGAAGGAGGCGACAGAGGAGGTGGGACGCGCTCAGGAGCTTGTTCGTCTCTCTCTCTCTCTCTTGTTGCACACGTGCAATTTCTTCTCCTCTCTCGCCGCTCTTCTGCTTCTGCCGCTGCTACTATTCACACCTCTTCGCGCTCGCGCGCGCATGCGCTTATTACGACCGGACAGAAAAGGGAACGACAGGAAGAGATGTGGCAGCGCACGAATAATGACGCGCACAAGGCGACAGTCCAAAACTGAGAGAGGGGGAGGCGAAAAAGATGGCATCTGACATAGACGAGAGAGAGAGAGAGTGCGCATGAGCGAGTGTGCGAGCACACACATATGCGCGTACGAATAGGTGTCCATCACGTCGCACTCGGTGGGGAATCTGCTCGAGGACGGACTGCTACAGGACGTCGAGCGACTGGCCGACCATCTGGAGCACGAGCTCTCGGTGCCGTGCGGATTGACGGCGCACAAGCGATGCGCATTCGACAGTCTCTGCTCGGGCGCGTGCAACGACAACAAGGTAGGCGGGCGCCAGGGGCTCGAGAAGACTGACGAGAAGACTGACGAGACGGTGCACAGGTGATTCCGCTCTTCTCGCTGATCTACAGGAACGAGAGCACCCGACTGCACCCCAACTTCAGACTCACCTACCCCACCATGCGACTCTACAACGATGAGTACGCGGCGAGCGAGGGCGTCCTTCTGGGGCCAGAACGAAAGCGAGAGAGAGAGAGAGCACGAACGCCGCAGGTACTATGTGGGCGAACACTTTGCGGGCGTCGCTCTGGACGCGGCGCGCCGCATTCGGAGTGTGCGCACGATCGTGCTCTACTTTCGTACCGACCGCAGGAATCGAATCATCGGACGAGTGCTCGATCGGTACGCTTGTGTCGGAGATCCGGTCGGTCGGACGCTAAACGTCACGACTTCTTTTCAGTTGGGAACGACACGTGTCGCGGTTCGCGGTCACCTTCAAACATCCCCGTCTGAACATGTCGACGAACAGCGATGCCGCCATCTCGCGAGAGGTAACAACGACCTCCTTTTGCGCTTCCGCCAAAACGAAGCGCCGCGACAGGTGCGAAGAAACGGAATCACATGCGTGCCGTACTTCTCGCTCTCCGTCGCCGGCGTCTTCCTCTTCATCGTTCTCACAAGCGGCGCCGCCACTGTATGACTGAACTGATGCACGTGGGGGAGGAAGGGTGAACGCTCTTGCAGCGGATCGGCGACGCGCATCTGTCCCACTCGTTCGTCATTGCCGTACTCGGAATCGCTGGCCCGTTGATGGCCGTCGCCACCACGTATGCATTCGACTCGTGATCGATCTCTATCACGTTTGATCACTAGATTTTGCCTGCTCTTCATGTGCGGCTACGCCTTCAACTCGATCGTTCTCGTCATGCCATTCCTCGTCATCGGAGTCGGATGCGGTATGTGGATGGGAATGGGTGTCCGGCGAGGAGAAGAGACATCGTCCCTTTAGACGACGTCTTCATCATCGTTCATGCGTGGAAGAGAACCGTCGACTGCGGTCAAGGTGGGAAAATGAAATTGGACGTGGTGGCGGGCACCGGGGCCGCAATCTCAGGTCGTCGGAAGTCGCTGGAAGACAGGATCGCGGACACGATGGAGGAAGCCGGTCCCTCGATCACCGTCACTTCGCTTACGAACATGCTCTCCTTTGCGATCGGCGTTCTCACTCCGACGCCGGCCATCTCCCTGTTCTGTCTGTACACGGCCATCGGAGTTGCAATCGACTTCATCTACCAACTGACGTTCTTCGTCGCGGCACTCATCTTCGAGGAGCGCAGAGTCGAGCGAATAGTCGCCAAGAGCCGACGCCACCAGGACAGTAGCATGAAAAAGCAGAACGTCTCGTCGATGTCTGCTGGCGGCGACGGCGACAGCGGCGACGACGACGACGACGAGCAAGGCAGGCATAGACAGCCGAGTGCAGCAATTAACGTGCCCATCTACTATACGGTCGGCAACTTGCTTTCTATCGTCAACAACGACAATGCGCCCGTCCAATTGCAGAAGGCGGACATGAAGTGCATCGCGCATGCAGAACTCGCCTGCCCACCACCCATGCCGAATCGGACGGAAAAGAGGAGGCCGAGCAAGAGAAAGGACGACGATCTGGTCGGACGCTATGTTTCGGCACTCCGACATCCATTGGTACGTACGCGTCGTTACGCGCAAAACGGGCATTTGCAGAGTCGATTCGTTTTGGCGCTGGTGATGATGCTCTATTGGGGTGCGTCGGCAAAGGGAATGTCCGAGATGCAGGTCCGCATGGACACGACCAACCTCATCATGTCCGATTCGGTGGGGAATTAAGACGAGAGAAATCTCACATCCACATGTGTATAGCCACTCGTCAACGTCGCATGGCTGTACGAGCGATTCGTCTGGCACGAGGGAACACTCGTACGACTCGCCTCTCTTTTTCGGAATTCTCTCTCTCATTCAAACAACCCTCTCTCTCTGTCAGATCTTTGTGTTCGTCAACTCGCCGCCGGACGTGAGCACGCGACTCGGACAGCGACAGGTGCTCTCGCTGGCGGATCGATTCGAACGACTGCCCTACTCGATGGGCGCCAATTCGACGTCGCTCTGGCTGCGACCGTTCCTCGAGCAGATGGCGCTCGTTCGATCCAGAGCCGACTTCTTCGGACAACTACAGACATGGCTAGAGGACGCGGAGAACGGCGGACAACGATGGCAGGACATGTTGCGGCTGACGGAAGAGCGCGGGCGGCGAGGCGAGATCCCCCACATCGACTCGTTCATGTTCGCCACCGCTTTCGCGATGGGCGACGACGCGAGCTGGCAGTTGCGGTCATCGGATCACATCGTTGTCGTGGCCTCACACAATTCGCTTTAGACAGCGACTGCAGCGGAGTTGGCGTGACGTGGCGTCCGCGTTCCCCGAGCTGAACGTCACCGTCTTCCAGCCCTATTCGTTCTACGTCGACCAATTGGACTCCATCAGCTCCACGACGTTGGCCACCGTTCTTGTCGCGGCCATCGCCATGGACCTGGCTTGCTTCCTGATGATTCCCAGCGCGAGCTCCGTCATCAGCAGCACCCTGGCCATGATCTCGATCAATGCCGGCGTCTTCGGGCTGCTCGCACTCTGGAACGTGGCGCTCGATCCCATTGCGGAGTGCACACTGCTCATGTCCATCGGCTTCTCGGTCTCCGCTTCATTCCATTCCCTCGAAATCGAGATGTACATGCGTGCAGGTCGACTTTACGGCGCACATCTCGTACCACTACTTCCGCGAGAGAAATTGCAGTGCGAAGGCCGCCATCGCTTCGGTAGGAACTGGTTGGTGTTTCTTCACATGATGGCTCACATCAAGATGGAATGCGGCGGCGGGGGTGGCGGTAACGGCGGCGATGTGCCATCCGAAATGGGGCGATGCTGCGCGGCCGGCGGCGGACTGCGAGCCGACGAGGCAGTGGCGGACGCGATCCGAATGATCGGATGGCCGATGCTGCAGGCCGGCATGTCTACGGTGATCTGCGTGCTGCCGCTCATTCTCGTCCAGTCATACATGGTTTGCACCGCTTGCTGCATCTATTCACGTGGGCACCGATCGCAGGTTCGCGTCTTCGTAAAAACCATCATCCTGGTCATCTCGCTCGGCCTGGCGCACGGCATTCTCGTCCTGCCGTCCCTTCTGCTGGCGGTACGCCGCCGCCTCATTTTCCTTGCGCCTCATGACTATGCTCATCGTCAGGCTTCCGATCTTCTGGACATGGTGCATCGCATCACCTCTACCAAGAGAACTGCTTCGTTCGTGACGAACAGCGACTCCAGATTGCCGAGTATGACCAGCGAGCAAATGTCATCACGCAGACAAGTGTCATGCTCCGAAATGCCATCATCATAACTGACGCAAGCAAACGCATTTTTGCCCAAAATATTCCGAAAATACATACAGCATCACGCTTGTCAACGGGCGAGAATGAATGTTGCATACGACCTCCAAAACAATCGTGCATATCAGTGGCACCTTGTCGTACGCACGCCAACTTGGTTTCGCTTCGCACACGATGAGTTGCTCATTGTGGGTAGATTGTCGGTGTCGTCTAGAGAAGATGGTTAATTTGCAGAAGGAAGAAGTGTGGACAAAAGATCACAACGACCATCGATTGGCGGATCGTGTTCATGGCGATGCGGATTGCTGATGGGGACGGCACAGACGCAAGCGAAAGGGAGTAGAGACGCATGGATGGATGGATGGATGTGCACTGTAGGAGAGATCAAGACGGACAGCGGAAGAAGAAGGGATGCGGTCGATTGTTCACTAGTGAGAGTGCGCACCAAAGTAGTTGGCGATGCGCATCAGCTGTTCCGTGTTGTTCCGGACCACTTCGTCCGTGATCTGAAACAGGACATGCACTCTTCTTGAGGGGAAGCCGAGCGCACCTGCTCGAGACGTTGTCGCGCGTTAATTCGGCCGAACGACGCGGCCGCCTGATTCGGCTTCTTTGACGCTTTCTCGTTCTTGCTCGACTTTTTGCTCTTTCTCGACTTCTTTTCCGACTTCTCTTTTTCATCCTTCTTCGGTGTCTCCTTCGGCCGAGAAGCCAATTTGTCCTTCTTGTTCGACGCCTCTCCCTCATCTTCCGCATTACCCGCATCTACATGCTTCTCGATCGACTGCGCTGGCACATTCTTGACGATAAGCTCCTCCTCGAGATCCTTGTTGAAGAGACGCAGTATCCGAACCATCTCGTCCACGTTTTGCTCATTTCGCTCTTCGAGTGCCTTGAAGCTGAAAACACGAATTGGGATCAGGGTAGATGATGGCGAGACTGACGTGACTTCCGACTTGGACGACGTGACGTGCGCTCTGATGGCATTGAGCATCTCCTCGTGACTCGGTTGCAACTTGTATTCGATTCGCAGCGAATAGTAGCTGGGGAAAACTCCGCTTTAATGACAGTGGACGTGGCAAGACTCACCGTTGAAGGTACTCGTGGAATTTGGCGATCGCCGATTGTTGACCGATCGCAACCTGGATGTTGCTCGTCAGTTGACGAGGTTCAGCAGTTGGGGCCAGCACCCGAGCGGGATAGTTCTTGCCCACAAGTCGAAAGCAGTCGATCATCGCCTAAGCATGAAACGTGCGCATAGCGGTGGGTGAAAGCGAAAATAGTAAACTCGGCCGCGAACAGACTGGATGGGATCGACGACGATCGCAATGGCGCGCGGTTCGGATGCCTGCAGGATGCGTTGAGTGCCAATGTCCGTGGACGACAGGAACGGAGTGTAGCACGGGTGCGAATGGTACCTGCCGATTTACGCGATCAAGAGACCACACCAAGAGCAATACCAGCCGACGACGGCCTCGTCGCGACCTTGCACCTCGCGCAGTGTCATCATCTGCAGCTGGAACTGTTCGTCCAGAGACTCCACCGAAGCCGTGGACCCCCGTTGAGGAAGGGCGAACACGTCCGTCACGATGATCGTATACTGATCCACGACTCGACCACAAACCAGACCCATCACCTGTAAACGCACAACCCTGATTGCCTGACCCTTCTCAAGTACCTCCATCGGAACACCGGCACGCGCGTGTTGCATCATGGACATGAGCGCGATCGGCGAAATGTAGACCGTTTCCGAGGCGTCCGGGTGATTGGCCTTGTCCTTGGGACGACTCTAAACGTGCACGCAATTGCTCGGGATAAAGCTAAGATCCAAACCCGGTGGCTGCTCTTCATGAGCAGTGCTTCCAACAGACCTTCCAGTGTCGCGTCCATTTTGGAGAGTCTTCTTCACGTTTCGCACCAAATTGACCAATCGAAGAAGTGACGGTGATTGAGACAAACTCACTCGGCGGTCTCGAATGACTCGAGTAGAGGCGAGAACGGCCCCGCACGCGGATGAATATGCAGGCGACGTGAAAATTGCAGACCACCGCAAGGACGGTGGTGTGATTTGCATACACTCGAAATTGAGCGAGCGATCGCGCGCCCGTGCACAAGAGTCACGACGTCTCCGTCGCGTTCATCCACTTCCTCAAGGAGATGCGCCCCGAAGTGCTGATCCCGGTCTTCCTGCTGCTGCTGCTCGCCGCGTCTCCCGCTCGCACTCAAGGAACAACC
>JACMII010000097.1:0-26508 GCA_014805405.1 Bunonema sp. RGD898 | reverse complement strand
CACTCTATCTGCTGCTGTCCACGGCTGAGGACAAGGAGAAGTGGCTCTACTATCTGCGAATCGCTACTCAGGTTAGCGAAACACCTCAGCCAATGAGACAATATCCTCTTGTGGCAATGATGATGATGATGACGACGGTTTAGGAGCAGACGGTGAACGTGGCCGGCACGCAGTGGGAACACTGGCTGCAGAGGATGCTGGCCGACGGAGGTAGTCCGTCGTCTCAACTCTGGCAACATCCCGTTCTGCTCGATTCGAGCCACAACCATCAGGCACAGCCACTCACGTCGAGTGCTCCTCCGGAGGCGCACAAACGACTGGCCGAGATCGCAAAGGTTGCTCTAGAGCGGTCGTTGGACTAACACCATCCTTGCTCGCAGTGCGTCTCGCTCTTCTGCACCGTTTGCGTCCAGTCGCAGGCGATTGACTATCACGTCGATCTAGCTCACACCCTGTTGTCGATGGCCGTCGCTGAGCCAGCGGTTCGAGACGAGCTGTACGCTCAACTCATCAAGGCCACGTCACATCCGACCGCCTTGACCACCTGTCAGTCGTGGAAACTGCTCGGGCTCACCGTCTCGCTGTTCCCTCCCAAGCAGTACGCCCTCCTCTGGCTGCTCAGGAAGCACTTTGCCAGGCAAGTGACATTCGCATGATTCTAGTAGAGGGGGGACGTAATGTGAAACATGCAGATGGTCCAGATGGCAGGGATGCGGTGAGGAGGACGAGGAGCTGGCCACGCGAGCTCGACTGGCCAGTTGGTGTGCTCGCGGATTGGAGCGGGCGCTGGCGAGTGGACAACGACTGGACGGCCCGTCCAGATTGGAGACCTACTCGGTGCTGTCGCGCGACCCCACGCTCACGTCGTGTCCGCACGCGTTGACCGCGCATCTGCCCGACTCGACGCATCTCGTCGTGGAGTGGGACGGCTCCACCGACGTGGCGAGTTGCCTGAGCTGGCTCTGTCTTCGACTCGGACTGCGGCCGCCGCTCCTCTCCGGCTACGCGCTCTACTTCTACGACGCGGACACCGACCAGCACACCCTTCTCAAGGTGATCGCTCTCGAACGTGGCTAGCAAGCCGGCTCTGTGTGCGCTTTGAAGGGATCTCGCAAGATGGGCGACTGCGTGGCTCTCTGGGAACGGGCCAGACGCGAGAATGCGCCCGACGGAAGACACCCCTCGGCTGCGTCGATCGCTCCGGTGCTCCGACTCCGCATGCGACACTACTGGCCGGAGAGGGCGCCCGACGAGACGGCCAACGAGCGAGCGCTGCTCGTCTCCAGACTGATGGCGGAGGAGCTGCGACTCGGTCGACTGCCCGTCTCCGGATCACTGGCGCCGCACATCGTCTCGCTCCTCCTGCAGATGACACTCGGCGACGCGCCGCCCACGCTCTCCCCGGCCGTCGCACAACAGGCCATGGAGCTGTATCCGGCCCATCTCAGGGGGCAGGGCGAGGGCGGCGGCGGCGGCGACGAGAGGAGGGGCGCGGAGGCAATGCTGTCGAAGAGAGTGTATCCGGTCTGGCAGCAGCTCGTGGGTCTCTCGAAGACGCACTGCATCCGACTCGTGCTGGACGCACTCCGGCGGTGGGCGCTCTTCGGCAGTGACATGCATCCTGCCCGGTTGCGGACCGCCAACGATGCGGCCGTCCTGCTGGCCCTGCACGCCACGGGACTGCACATTCTCGCCGTTCCCTCACTGGTACGCTGCCGCCGTCTTATGGCGGGCACATGAGCACCACTGCTACCGTGTCGTTTTGCAGGACGTCATCCGCTCGATACCGTACGCTCGTCTGGTGTCGTTCGGCCGCTTCCACGCCGACTTCATGATCACCGTCCAGAGACCAATGGACGAGTTGCGACCGCACGAGACGGCCACCCACGACCGACTGACATTCGGCATGGCGCGGAGCGAGCAAATTGACCAGATGACGGTGCACCTGGCCGATTATGCCCGCTGCTCACGGCTCGTCGCTAACCTGCACGCACCACCATGACATGCGCGTGACAGACATGACAGAAAGCAGCAGCAGTATGAAGAGAGAGAGCGGGAGGCAGAAGCCGGCTGCGTGTTGTCGCCTGTTGTGAGTTGGAGGGAGACGGGAAGAGGACGGGATGATTGAGTGTAGTGTTGTGGGTATGCTGCTCTGCCCGATTTGCTGCTACTGCTGCTGCTACGCCAGCTACTAGTGGCGGCGGCGGCTGCGGCGGTTCTGCTGGTACGCACCCACCACAACCACCCTTCACGACCACTCCCCCTCCCCTCTTCCCCTCTCCCCTCTCCGTCCCTTCCCGACCAGAAAGACAGGAAGCCCGTCCTCGTCCGAAGCTGACTGACTGCCGAGAGACTAGCGCCAAAATGGCTGGCTTTTCCCTCTCCTACATCCCCTCCCCTTCCCTCCATCCATCTGCACCTGGCCGTTTCTCTCTCCTCCCCCGAAGAATGGGTCGCACACTGAGAGAGAGAGAGTGACGGCGATGGCGCGCGGGCGCGCAGCTGCGCCTTGTTGTTCGCTCCTCTCCACCACCCGTCTCGAGCGCGCTTCTCCTTCTTCGGTTGACACGCGCGAATTGGCAGCTAATTGGATGGCGAGCGGCGGACCCGATCGTCGTCTGTCGGTTCCTCCCGCTGCTCCACTACTGAATGGTCCGTTTGATTGGCACGTCACACACACGCACGCACAGAGACTGCTGGCTCCTTCCACTCTGAATGGCACGTCGCGGAGGGAGGAAGAGAGAGCGATGGAGTCGACTCTTCCCCCCCCCCCTCTCGCTCCTCCTCCTCCTCCTCCCTCCACCCCCACTCCTCTCATTCACTCCATTTCCGACGCCCCCACTCTGCTGCCGTGTGTCCAGACTGCTTGAGTCACACTCGCTCGCTTGCTCGCTCACTGCTCCGTCCACCTCTGCAGACACGAGCCACGATGATGGGCAGGAGAGCCAGGTGACGGGAGCGCGAATGGACGAGGACGAGTGGCTGCCACTGGCCACGCTCGCCTTCATCTCGTTCGGCGTGGTCGGCTGCCTCCTCTCGCTGCTCGTCTTCACCCGATCCTACATGCGCACCTCTTCCGGTACTCGTTCGCACTCGCCTCCCGTTTCGCCTTTCTCTTCCCACTGAAACGAATTGGTCGCAGTGAACATCCTGCTGTGTGCGCTCTCGCTAGTGGACCTCACGCTTCTGCTGCTCACCATTCCCACGTTCGTCCTCCCCAGACTGCACATCTGGTACTTGCATATTTCTCTTCATCCTCATTAACATCACATCATCATCATCGACAACAACACATCGAATGCACGCCTACTGCAGGGCGTCGCGTGAGAGCTTCATCCGCTTCGTAGCCTGGATGCTCAAGTGCATCTACCCCTTTCCGCTAATGGCGCAGACCGTCTCGACCGGTCTCATGCTGTTCATCACCATTGAGAGGTGGACGGCCGTCTGTCGCCCACTCCACGTGCGGGCAGTGTGCACGCCCCGCAAGTCGAGATTCGCAATCCTCGGCATCGTCATCTTCGCCATCCTCTACAACATTCCCCGCTTCCTCGAGTACTCGATCGGGTGCGTTCCGCCCCTTCGCTTTGCAACGACGACGATGACGACGTGTGATGATCGTATACTCAATCCAGGTGGTCCGGCGAAGAGGGCAACTGGACGACGTCGTACGCGGTCTGGATGCGGGAGCCCGTGCAACATCCAGTCTACGTCAGTCTCCGGCCCCACAAGTCAAACCCCCATGCCTTGCAGATGTTGTTCTACTACACGGCCCTCTACGTGGTCTCGCATTTCGTGATCCCCTTCTCCTGCATGGCCTTCATGAACGGCCACGTCTGCATCGTCATGTGGCGACTGAGGAAGGCGCGCAAGAAACTCACCACTCAGGTATGGCGTCCGGCCCAGTCCGCAGCCAATCGTACGCACTCTCTCTCTGCAGCAGCAACGCGAGCACTCGACCACGATCATGTTGCTGGTGGTGACGGTGCTGTTCGCCGTCTGCAACACACTCCCCTTCATCCTCAACTTTATCGAGTGCATTCGACCGAGCGTCTTCACCGTACCCTGCGTCCCGTGTTTCAATCTCCAAGACGAAATGCAGGAGGAAGAGACGGCCCCGCTGTTCTACCGTCTCAACGACTTTAGCACTCTCTTGGTGGTGTTCAACTCGTCCAGCAATCTGGTGATCTACCTGCTCTTCTCGCAAAAGTACCGCCTCACGTTGCTCTTCCTCTTCAAGTACGTCGCACTTACCAGTGCCCCCCTCACCGCTACATACCAATTGCAGACAGTGTTTCCTGATTGTGAGCGGCGCAGGCGGCGAGGGTGGAGGTCGTCGGTCGACGGCCCAGTACGCCGCCTTTGCGTCAATGTCTCGCACATTGTCTATGCGTGCGCCGACCGCGTCGGTAAGGCCATGAAGTCCAGTTGTCCGTGATCTCGGAGTATGATCCTACTGCAGCAACAGCAGCAGCAGCAGAATAGCAGTGCACCGCGGGGATCTCTACTCGGAGCGAACATCGAATATAGTCGACATCCGCGCAGAAGCGATGCCGCTCTACTCAGACCGCACGAGAATAGCACCATCACAAGGTGCGCACTCTGCAACGGGGGATCCATTGAAATGAGACGCAGATCGTCGTCCGAGTACGGCGGTCGGCGATCTCCTTCGTCGCCTCGATCACGCCAGAACGGGTTTGGCGCTGCTGCTGCTGCTGCTCTGTCACGACGGCCTTCACCGAAGCCATCAATCGCCGTATCTAGTCCGCCTTGTTTTGAAATCGACGCGGGTTCACTGCCGAGACATGACAACACTGATAATCATGATGACGATGCCAATAGAGTGTATACTGCTGCAGCGAGTACAAATTCACAGACACAACAGCCGTTGTCACCTCCGGCCATCACAATTACTCAACACCAGGTGGACAGTGATGATGATGCTGCTGCTGCTGATGAGAGCGATGGTCACTAAAGAGACGGCTATCTCTACTTTTGTGATGATGACGACGATGATGATGATGATGATGATAATGACACGGCTTTGGTCTTTCTGTCGAGCAGTCGCCGCTGTATCTGCTCGGTCGACTGACCGGCCGTCTCGGGCAGACGGACCAGAAGATAGAGGAAGGCGGGCAGAGAGGGGAGCACGTAGAGGATGAGCAGAGCGCTCGGTCCGATCAGATCGATCAACGGACCGGTCGCAAACGTGCCCACCACCACCTCGGCCGTATTGATGGCATAGACCACCGACGTGACGAGACTGCGATAGCGGGCACCACACAGCTCGGCCGGGATGAACCAGGAGACCGCGCTGATGCCAACCCCGTACACGGCGCCGTACGTCACCAGACAGACGGCACTCGCCCAGCCCGAGACGCCGATCTTCAGCCTGCAACGAGAGCGAGTGCGTCCGCTCGAATGAGGAGGAGGAGGAGGAGAAGGAACGCCGAACCAGGCAAAGACGCAATAGCTCGTAATGGTGCAGAGATAGCAGAGATTCGAGAAGATCAACAGTCGACGGCGTCCAATCCGTTCCACTAGCACCGTGCTGGAAACGCGCGCTCATCGCTCGGTGGCTAGTCGCCGCGTACGAAACCTGGCAGTGTTGCCGATCGCGTACGTAGCGGCCATGGCGGTCGAACTCCACGCCGCGGAGCGCTCGCCCAGTCCGGCCTTTTCCAGCAGGTCGGTTGATGAGAGGAGTATGGTCCAGAGTGGGACGGTGCCCTGCATTCATACTTGGGTTTGTCCCGCTTGTCTTTACACCCTCGCCCCCTCCCCCGATCCCCTCGATGGCCACTACCTGCATGGCGGCCATACTGAGGAGGAAGGCGCGCCTCAGCCAGACGTGCTCGCCCATGTCACGCCACCACTCGCGCACGCTAACCACCTCGCTCGTGTCGATCTTCTCACTCTGCTGCTGTCCGCCGCCGCCAGAGTCATCGATTGCGAAAGGATCGTTCTCGCCCCAGTCGTTTCCGCAATAGAAGCGTCTGGACTGGAGCGCGGCCGCTCGATCTCGACGCGGTCCGAACTCGAGATGCGGTGCGGTGTCTGCGATCGCTTACTACTGTCACGTGTGCGCAACGTCAGTGCGACAGTGCCTGGCACGGAGCAGACGAAGAGGAGGGAGAGAGCGCATGGCAAGATCGTGAGTGCCATCAGCTGACGCAGTGTGAGCGCAGATGCCAAAGCCATGCCAACCTGCAACAGCAGTCACGCAGGATTATACGACACCATGCCGACCACGACCACAGCTACAAACAACTCCTTCTTCCAGATACACCCACCATCGCCATGAGGGCGAAACTGGCGCCTCCGATGCACGATATTGCACCGCGATACGAGCGAGGCGGCACTTCCTCAACACAAGAAGCACTCGGTTGGGGAGAGAGAGAGAGCGTGAATGACGCAGACCACAAGACAGAGCACCAAGGTCTGGTAGGTGACCGCCGTCACGAAGGACGACACTAGACGACTGCCAATCAGCAGCTCGGGAAGATAGAACCAGATGGACAGGAAGCGGGCTATCGATGAGAGCAGTATCACAGTGTTGCCCACTACCAGAGTGGCTAAAATCGGCGTTGCTTGCACCCAGCTCGCGATCGGAAAGCAAGAGAGACCTTTGCGCCCGAAGCGCGAGTTGCAAAGCGGACTGAAGAAGATGCCGATGAAGAAGCCGATGAACCAGACGTTCTGCACCACGTCCCATAGGAGATCGTAGCCCGTCGAGGAGAGCTGTCGGTGGCGTCGCTCCATCGACTGGTTGAGGAAGAGCTTGAAGTGGTCGACCGCCGAGTTGGTGTACGTCGAGCTGACCGCATAGTCGAAGGTGACCGAGAGCGAGAGGCACACGCACAGCGCCACCAGTCGAATCGCTCCCATTGCTCCGGTCTCAGCGGCGCAGGCACGATGCAATGGCTCTCGCTTCCTTCCCTATCCCCCTTCTCCGCCTCCTCCGCCTTCCCCTCACAAAACTCCACCTCGTGCTATGGACCGAGAGGGGCAGAGGCTATCTATCTGTGCAGAAAGTTGTAAACCGGCTCGGCTGATCTCTCGTTGCAGCAGCCCTGCTGCCGAACGCACCACATCATCGACTGTCTTTTACTCGGTCGCACTCAACCGGCTGCGAGAAGGGAGAGCGCAAGGGCGGGTGGAGAGAGAGAGAGACTGACAACGACAAGCGTCCGCAGTGAACGATGCTCGTTGTTCCAGTTGAGATGACGTGCATGTGCGTGGCGCCGCTGCTGCTGCTGCTACTATCTTCTTCTCTTTCTCGGCGTGTCTAGCCAGATCGGTCGATGAAGAATGGGGTGTGGCAGCACGCGTGTATATGTGCGTGTGCGTGTGTGTCTGCGTGTGAGTGTCCTCTTTCGACTCGTGCCGCGTGGTGCTGGCTGCTGCAGCTCGCCATGTTCGATAATCGTTGCGCGCGTGTCCGCACCTCGTGGTTACTCCGGCGGCTGCTGCTGCTGCTCCGTTGGTGGTGCCCTCTCCCCCTGCCCCCGGAATCAGGACTCCAGACTCGGAGAAGAGGAGGAGGAGGAAGGGACTAGCTGCCCGCTCAATGCAATGGCACGTCTCTCTCTCTCTCTCGTATGTTAGCAGCAGCAGTAGTCGCAGCCGCTGCCGCCTCCTCTGCGCAGTCTTGCCACAGAAGGCAGCAGCCCCTCGGGTCTCCCCTTCTTCCTCCGCTCTTTCGAATCAATGCAGGAAGAGGAGGCCAGCTCGAGAAGAAGAAGAAGACGACGACGAGGGGGAGGAGAAGGAGTGCGTGAGGTGGCGAGGCCCGTAAGGCCCGCTACTCTTTCCCCGTCGTCTCGTCGTCCTGCTCGCGGATTCCATTTGGCATCCAGTCCCCTCCTCCCGTCTACTTCTTCCTCCTTCTCCTCCTCTTCCCATCCCGTCCTCTATTTCCACACGCCCTGCGCCCTGTTTGCGAGTGCATTTCTGTCCACGCGGTTTGCTGTCGCTGCATCTGATAAGCGGCGGTGGCGACGGCGACTACGCTTCCACACTTCCCACTGATTGAGACTCTCCGCTCACATGAATATTTACTCTCCTAGATGGCGAGCGACGTCAGTAGTTCGTACGTGGTCGGGCCAAACGACACGCTCGAGAGGATTGCGGCCGCTCACGATCTGACGGTCGGCGAACTGATGAAGGCCAATCGACTGTCCACGCGCATGGTGCGTCTCTCGCCGTTACGAAATCCCTTTCTCTCTCCTCCATAACACCCCATCCTAATCCACATCACACACACGTGCGCGCACGCGGTCTCCATCGCTCTTTGTTACAGGTCTTCGAGGGACAGTCGCTGCGACTGCCCGTCCGCACTATGCAGCCTTTCGCTGCATCGGCCTCGGTGCCCGCGTCCTCATGTTTCAGTTTAAATTGTCATTTCGGTTCAGTCGGCCCAAGAAGCGAGTCGGAAGTCCTCTCAAGACGTCCACAATCCGTTGCTGCCTCGGAAAAGCGGTAGCTGAATGAGAGATGAGTCAGTCGAAGAAGAAATGTTGCTGCAGTTGAAATGCGAGGGCCGGGCGTAGCCGTTCCTGCTCACCACATCATCAGTCCGACGTCATCTGCCGCGAAACAGGTAAAAATGATCGACATTAAGAAGGTTGCCGTGACTGCTATCTGTGAAAGAGAAATACCAAGGGAAAGATGGAAGGAAGAGGGACAGCATTCAACCGCAGCGACTGTCTAGGATGACGTGTCCTGATAGATAAACAGATAGATAAATCGATAGATAGGATGGAGCCTCTTTGTAGCCGCCGCCGCCGCCGTCGCTACCGCCGCAAGGCGCCAGACATCTCTCCGCGTCGTCGTCCACATCCATGGTCGAGGATATCGACAGCGACTGTCTACAGAGGTTCCTCAAAGTGCAGGTTCGCCACCCGTCAAGCGTTCGTCGTCATGATGAGCGTTCACGTTTCAGGTGAAGCAGGTGACCGAGTCGGAGGGCACGGTGCCGGGGACGTTACTCGTCACGCCCAATTGTCTGATGTTCGACCCGGATGTGACGCACGCGCTCGTTAAAGAGAATGGCCAAGACGTTTACGGAATGGTCGCCAAGTGAGCGATAGTCATGCGAAGTCAGAACCCGTTCGCGTTCAGTCTGGACGATATCACCTCGGTGACACTCTTCAAGGACATTGGCGCGTTGCTGGGAGAGAAGACGGACAAGAAGCAGCAAGGGATCGTTGGTTCGGACCACTTCCCGCCCGAAAGACCCACATTCACGGCGGCGGTGCCGGACGATCCAGAACCCGAGGAGGAGGAGGAGGTGGAGAAGGAAGTGGAGGAGATCACTCGGAAGACGAGACTCGCGTCCGGCGGGTCGTCCGTTGACGGCGGAGAGACGCTCGAGTCGAGTGCATTCGTGGATGGCGGCGGCCAGGAGTATGCGGGCGTGCATGCACTGCCGCGCGCATCCACCGAGTCGGAGTCGCAGTTGTTGGACGCGATCGAGGAGGAGGACCATCTGCAGGGCTTCCAGCAGCAACAGTCTAGCTCAGTCCTGCACCCGCCGCTACCGCCGCTGCGCCAACGAACCGTCTCGGACGACTCGCAAGGTGGCGGAGAGTGTCTGATGCGGACTGTTGTCATTTCGCGACGCTCAGATTCGACCTCGTCGAACGGCGGACTTCGCGAGCCGCCCACCAACCTGTCCCGGTTCTCGCCGACGAATGCGAGGCGATCCTTCGGGAAGCTGAGTCGCACGCTCAGGTTCGTGTTCTTGCCCCGCCACCGAGCGAGAGTGAGCATGAAGTGCGCGCGCCCGATCCGTGGGCACGGCGGCAGTGGCGGGCGGAAAGCAGATGGCCGACGCCAGCAGACAGGTCGCACACGGCGTGGTGACGCACACGAAGAGTGCGGCCGAGACGCTCGAAAAGGGACTCGTCGTCGGGGCGAAGGTTGCCGTGGACGGAGCGAAAGTGGTCGCGAGCATGCCCGCGAACATTGTCAACTCCGCCAACACCCTTCTCGATCCCATCACAGACAGTCGTCTGTATTCCGAGGTTTGACGCCAGACCAGCGGCCCAGAGAGCATGCAAACGTGCAGGGAAATCTATCGACGTCGCCCACCGCGGCGTTTCGCATGAAACGGGAGCAGAGTCTGGCGAAGCTGCAGGAGCTTCAACAGCAGACACTCGCCAGAAAGGAGGAGGTCACGCTCGCGCACAAGAAGCAACTCCTTCAGCAGCAGCAACCTCCGCTGTATGATGATGATTGAGACGCGTTGTCTGATGGACGGCAATGATTCAGGTTCCACTGTGCCACGAATTCAGCGGACCGACCGGATGTGTTTCGATCCATGAGCGACATGCTGCCTCCTGCCGAGCCCTTCAACATCGAACCGCCATATTACCTGGCCGTGAGACTGAGCCGGAAGAGGAGAAAGTCCAAGCGAGGTTAGTCATCGGTCGCGAGCGATTTCGACAGTAATGGTGACAACAACTCTGTCAGACGGGTCAATCGGTCGACCGAGCGACTCACCCGAGTCTGCGTTCGGCAACAAACTCAAGGTACGTGCTGCGTGGTGATTGCACGGCTCGACGGCGTGTCGCATTCAGCGAGAGTTCTGGTACGCGGTGCCGAGGCGACGAGCCGACGCGATCTACCATTTCCTGCTGCAGTGGACGCCGGATAAATACGGACAGGTGCGGAGAGATGGCGAGAGCAGACGAGGCGGGGAACAAGCGACACGCCCACGTCGCTGCAGCCAGCATGCTCGAGTGAACTAAGCCGATCGCAAAATGGGATGCTGCGTGGGAGAGGGAGGGTTGCTACCGGGTTGCCACTGGGTTGCCACGGTCGCACAGAGTGACGTCGGCACCCTCACTCTCGGTCAAAGAAACGTGGCGAAGACCCGGTTCCCTTCCTGCTTCGCCGTCCTCCCCGCTTCCCCACTTTGTGTACACATCACGGGTGCGCGCGCCTGTTCGAGATTCCGCACGTCTGTACGCTACGACTCTCACCCGTCTCTCCCGTTCCACCGATCGATCGATCGACGTCAACCTCTCTCCCCTCCCCCCTCTCACGCCGTGTGCGTGTGTGTGACCCGAGGCAACAGGCGGCTTCACTTCATGCAGTTGACTGTGAATCTATTCAGAGCCAAGGTGTGTCGGCTGGGCAAACAAAGAAGATTGCAGGATACCGCAAGCTCACGTGCTGACGACGAAGGAGGAGGAGGAGGGGGCAATCATCATCAGCATCATACGCCAGTTTCGCAGCAACAATCTGTATGCAATCCACGCCGAGTGAGAAACATCGGTTGCAGACGAGCATGACGGACACATCGATTCGGTCGGATAAGACGGGCGCTGCGAGTGGAGGAGGGTTCATTGTGTTGGGCGCCGACGCGGACGACTCGATTTCGGGTGGGTGCGACCCGTCTTTTGTGTTGGATGCGAGGCAGAGCAGAAGCGATCACATTTCTTCTCTCCGTCGTTTGTCCATTCTACACGAGCGGTGCAAATTGATGTGTCGCTGCTGCTGCTGCTGCTGCTGTTGTTGGTGTCCTTCAAGGACGTGTGTGGGCAGAACAGACGAGACGAAGGGAAAGGGGCGAAAATGTGCTGCTGATGCACGTGCCCTCGCTATTCTCTTCACTATCCGCCGGTCAATCCAACTCGTCGTCGTTGTCATCGTTGTCGTCGTCGTCGTCGTCCTTCGCGCTGTTTGTACGTCAAGAGGGGAGACGTCCCACTTTGTGGGTGGGTGTGTGGGAAAGGAGCGACGGACAATTTCCACCCCCGTCTTGGCGGGGAAGACGGGTGACAGTGTCCGCCTGTCGTTCATCGATCATCCACCATACCCATCATGACCGCGTAGCAATATTGTTACTCGTTTCGTCACTTCCTGCGCCTTCCCTTATCGGCGAACGACGTCACTCATTGCTCCGAAATCCATAGAGAGATGCATCACACACGGTCGACCGGTGTTTGCCGATCGCATGGTCGCATTTTCGGGCGCCGTGACGAATTAGGGAGCGAGAGAGAAGGTCTCTCGCGTCCGTCTTTTCTTGCCGCTCCCCTTCCATTCTTTTCTCATCATTTGCCCCTCGTGCGTGGCGGTGCAGTGCTGTCGTAACGCGGTATTGTGGGTGCCGCGCGCTCACTGTTGTCTTCTCCTCTTGCTGCTCAGTGCTCGGAGCGCGGGGGAGAAGTTGTTGGGAAGAAGTGGAAGGGGCGGAGGAGGAAGAGGTGAGCGTCTCTCTCTCACTTCTCCCTCCCGTCGGTCACTCGCGGCTGCCGTTGTTGTCTCTCTCCCTCCCCCTGTCGTCCTCATTTTCCTCGCGTTTGGGCCATCATCAATCGAAAGGGGGAGCGGTGCGCGCCAGCTGGCCTCTCTCTCCTTCCTCGGTCGTCTTCACCTGCTGACCCACTTGCGGCGACGACGGACGGAGTGCGAGGAGGAGAAGGGAGGTCGGAGATGGCAGTGTGTGCATGGGACAGCCGACCGACCGCCGCCGCCGCCGCGGCGGTGCTGTTTCCCCGTAGTGTTTGGTGCGTATGCAGGCAGCGGGGTGGGGAAGGACGGAGACCGGCCGGTCAGCACCAGCAGCAGCGCCAGCAGCTGCACCAGCAGCGGCGGCGGCGGCGGTGGTGGCGGCGGCGGCGGTGCCTGTCCTCCATCCTTCTCCTCGGTCTGTTTGCCACTCGCATCTCACCCTGGGCGCGGCGGCCGCGCACACGCCACACCACCCACAGCGAGTGCGTCCGCACTGGTCCCGCCGTCTCCTTCGTCTCCCGTCTGTCTCGTCCTTTCCGTCCTGTCCGTCCTTCCTCGTCCAATTCAACAGTGTCGCCTGACACTCACGTCGGACATCAACAACACCGCCACGGCAGCACGCCAAGTAAGCAGCGGCGGGTAGACCGACTCCCTTGCCCCACTGCCTCTGCTTATCAATCTTCCCCTCTTTTTCTTCTCTTTCCCTTCTCTATCCACTCTCTCTCCTCCCACTTGTTTCGCGCCGTTGCCTCCCGACACCCACTCAGCTGATGATGGAATGGCGCCCGCCCTCTTTCAGAGTCGCGCACCATCTCTTTCTCTCAATGTGAATGGGCACTGTGCACTCGTCGGGCTCGTCTCGAACCACCTCCGACCCGATCCGTCCACGCTCCCTGTCGTTACCGGACGGGGGCCGCAAGAAGAAGAGGAGCGTTGCGGCTGCGGCGGTGGCAGCAGACAATGGCGGTGCTGTAAATCGCAACCGTGCGCTGAGTCAAACGACCGGCACTCGGTTTCCGCCACCTCACTTGGTCTTGCTGTTGGACAACAACGCCGAGACGGTACACACCGCCGGTCGACTGTCGTCCAAACGAGTGCCCGCGCCACTGCCATCGTCACCGGACTTTAACGAGCGGACGGAGGGGACAGGAACCCCCCAACGACGACCGACGGCAATCGGCGAGCCTCCAGTTCGACCGTCTATCTTAGCACCACCGCCGCCGCCGCATCTTGATCTGCAGAATGACGAGGCGATGGCCTCGGACTCGGGCGTCGACTCGGTCTGCTCCACCCACGACGACTACACGACAACCATGACGTCGACAAAGTCCGAAGCGACGACTGTCAGTGCGGTGTTGCCGGCAGCGGGTCATCAGACCGAGATCGGGTGCGCAGCGATGGGCAAGAAGAGAAAGAAACGCTCCATCTCGGCGAAACGCATCGTACGTCGTCTTCGATCGCTCAGCCTCAGCAAGCAGCGCTCGGAATCCAGCACTCCGGTTCCACAAGAAGGTTCCACGCTCGTTACACTTTCAGCGGCGGATGGGGTGTGGGGGGGGCGACAGTGAGCGAGAGATGGACAAGTCCACAGACGAGCGCAACCTAATCACCATTTCGTTTTGCAGGAGAGAAGCCGAGTTCTGCCCCGATGGCCAGATCGTACCTCAATCGCGAGTGGGAGATTGTCACCTACCGAGAGATGTGCAGGTAGCGCAGCCCGATTTCGACGCAAAAGGAAAGCCGTCTTCCAGACGTTTGTCGCTCGAGTCTCTCGACGGAATGGAGTTGCCGATCCCCGAGGGAGCACAAGACGGTCAAGTGCTAGACCAGTTGATGATTCGCCAACTGATGGAAATCCTGCCCGCTCGAGCTGAGGGCTACCCCTGGGTGCTGATCTACAGTTCCGAGAAGCACGGCTTCGCGCTCTCCACCCTATATCGGTGCGTCCTCTCCGGTCTGCATGCCCCTCATCGCGAGAGTGTTTCAGCAAAATGGCCGAATGGGGAGAGGACTTGTCGCCGGTGCTGCTGATCGTTCGCGATGTGCGTGACTCAGTGTTTGGCGCCGTCGTCTCGTCGGCCATCCGTCCGATGGACCAGTTCTACGGCACCGGAGACTCGTGTCTTCTGTGGCGCTTCACGGGCAAACTTCCACACACCCGCGAGCTGCGCTCTTTCGCCTGGTCCGGCGACAACCAGTTCTTCGTCAATGCCACCAAACAAGCACTGGCCGTCGGAGCCGGTGCCGGACATTTTGGACTCTGGCTCGATCAGGATCTCAATAAGGGTCGTAGTCAAAGGTGAGCGCGGCGCTCTAGTCGTCCTGTTCGACTGGGACGCCTGACATTTCAGATGTGCCACCTTCGACAATGAACCGTTGGCGGGCGACGACGAGGAATTTGTCATCAAGTCGATCGAAGCGTTCGGCTTTCGTGTCTAGCGCGCTTGTCATCACTATTCAATACACAAACACACACACGCCCTCGGCACGACGTCGCCGTTGATCTGTTTGTAACGCCGCCCATTTACCTCCGCGCAACTGCAGCAACGACTCTACGACGTGTACATGAGGCTACGCGCACCCATTTCCTTGTCGTTCTCTTCCGCCACACGTCAAGAAGTGCGTGCGCAACTCAACTTCTCTCGGGATACTTGCCAGATTCTGCGTCGGCCTCCCCCCGACAATGGCCGACCCTCGTCCGTCTGTTGTATCTAGAGCCATACTTCGTTGTCCTTGAATGTACATGACAACAGATGGCCGCCGGACCGGTAATCGTCCCGCGAGAGCCAAAGCGCATAGTGGTCGCGTAAAACAACAAAGTCTCACACACAAACAGGTCCTTGCGTTGTGCACTTCCTCGTCAGCAACCGATGAAGAAAGAGACGAACCTTTGCTGTCAATGGTCTTTTTGGCGGGGACGAATCGCGCCGCGCGGCTGCTCCGCTCCGTGCAACAGCAGCGCCGACCTGCCCGCTGACGATCTGCGTTTTGCACCGGGGGTCCGCCTCAAATTTGCTTTTGTCATCGTCGCGCCCCTCCCGTGTCGGATCGGTGCGCAGAAAATCGTGGACGAACTTGCAGAATGGGTCAGCAACAGTCTGGTGGAATGGGCGGAGGAAAGCGTGGCCAGGGCGATGGCGCCGGAGACGGTATGCAATCGCCAGATCCAATAATTCATGGAAAATTTTCAGGGGAGGAGAAGAAGAAGCGCCGCTACGAGCCGCCTGTGCCGACGCGAATCGGCAAGCGCAAGAAGGGATCCAAGGGACCGGACGCGGCCTCCAAACTGCCGACCGGTACGCCATTTTCCATGGATGTGAGTCGATGGAGAGAGTTGCAGTGACTCCGCACGCGCGCTGTCGACTGAAGCTCTTGCGGATGGAACGCACCAAGGACTGGCTTCTCATGGAGCAGGAGTTCATCCAGAACCAGGAGCGCCTTAAGCCGCAGGAGGAGCGCCAAGAGGAGGAGCGAAGCAAGGTGGACGATCTGCGTGGCACGCCCATGGCCGTTGGCACCCTCGAGGAGATCATCGACGACCAGGTTTTTTGGGTTGTCTTTGCCTTCGCGGTGTAACCCCCGGTCTCTAGCACGCGATTGTGTCGACGAACGTCGGCTCGGAGCACTACGTCAATATCATGTCGTTCGTGGACAAGGAACAGGTACTGCGCTGTCTGCGACGTCATCACCATCCGTTTAGCTCGAGGCCGGCTGCGCGGTCCTGCTCAGTCACAAGACGCACGCTGTGATCGGCGTCCTGGCCGAGGACACTGATCCCATGGTTGCTGTCATGAAGCTGGAGAAGGCACCTCAGGTTGGCGACGTCTAGCATCGTCGAGGACGCGCGGCGCTTGCAGGAAACGTACGCTGACGTCGGTGGACTGGACGCCCAGATCCAGGAGATCAAAGAGTCTGTCGAGCTTCCTCTCACGCATCCCGAATACTACGAGGAGATGGGAATCAAGCCGCCCAAGGGCGTCATTCTCTACGGCCCACCCGGCACCGGTCTCCGTCCTCCTCCCCTCGGAATATTCGGTTGATTCTAGGCAAAACGCTGCTGGCCAAGGCCGTCGCCAATCAGACGTCGGCCACCTTCCTGCGTGTTGTCGGATCCGAGCTGATTCAGGTACACGCTCTTCCGGAGATTCCAGACCTCCATTTGCAGAAATACCTCGGTGACGGACCCAAGATGGTTCGAGAACTCTTCCGAGTCGCCGAAGAGCACGCGCCGGTGAGGACGCGCTGTTGCGTTGCTACGGAAAGCCCGATTGCAGTCGATCGTGTTCATCGACGAGATTGACGCCATCGGCACGAAGCGCTACGATTCGAACTCGGGAGGAGAGCGCGAGATCCAGCGCACGATGCTGGAGCTGCTCAATCAGCTGGACGGTTTCGACTCCCGCGGCGACGTCAAGGTGCTGATGGCTACGAACCGCATCGAGTCGCTGGATCCAGCGCTCATCCGACCGGGGCGTATCGATCGCAAGATCGAGTTCCCTCTGCCCGACGAGCGCACCAAACGTCGCATCTTCCACATGTTGGTCACTTCCGGACAAGTGTGAGATGATGCGCCTCGATTTAGCCACACTTCTCGCATGACCCTCGGCGAGGACGTGAAACTGGACGAGTTCATCCAGGCCAAGGACGATCTCTCCGGCGCCGACATCAAGGTTGGTTGCGCTGTTCCTTCTGGCGATAGCATGTGTTCTGTCTGAACAAGCTTAGCTAGTTTTCGAAGTGACGCAACTCTACTGCCACGCTTTAGGCGATGTGCACCGAGGCGGGCCTTTTGGCGCTGCGCGAGCGACGTATGCGCGTGACTCACGAGGATTTCGAGAAGGCCAAGGAGAACGTGCTGTACCGCAAGAAGGAGGGCGCACCCGAGGCTCTGTACCTCTAGCCGTTTTACCATGCACAGCGCCGGTCTCCGCCATCGTGCGCACATCTTCGTTCACTGTCTCACACGGTCGCTTTCTGCATCCGCTGCGGCGGCAGAATGAAGCGGTGGCGGTCGAAAGATCGAGTGCGTTGCATTAGTTCCAAATTAGTGGCTTGATGTCGGCCTCTTCGTCGTCGTCCATGCAGCTGCGCGGCAGGCCGGACGGATTCTTGGGCGGGCTTCCCGAGATGGCCATTAGTAGGCTGAAAATAGGAGGGAGGTTGTTCACGGGGGGCTGGCTCACTTATCGTAGATGGTTGAGTCGGCGGCGGCGGCGGCGGCGCCAGTCTGTTTCCTGTTCGCGGCGACAGCCGTCTTCGTTCTCTTCTTATTGTGAGTCGGGAAAGACGACTCGTCCCGTGGCCTGCGTCGACGCGTTTCCCCATCGTCCAGGGCAGCACTTCCTCCGGGGGTGGGCGAGAATCGACGGGACGGCTTCACGTGCCGAGTCGAGCGCTGCGACGTTCGGACGCCTTCCCGAGCAATGACACCGTCGGAAGACGTGTCGTCGTCAGGGGAAGGCTGTTTCACGTGAGATCCACCGCTTCCGACGAGAAACTTTAGGGCCGCGACAATCTGGTTGGGAAGTCGGGCGTTTCGGCAAACCCGGACTAACCTCGTCGTCGCTCTGCGGTTTTCCAGAATCGAAGTCGGCTCGAATTGCAGACCAAGCTCTTCGGCAAACGTTCACTAAATCATCGCACCATTGTTCTTGTTGTTGCTGGCCGAAACGAACGACACCGACCACAGGAGAAGGCTTGAGAGTCGATCGAATAGAGATGACGCCAAACCGACACCCACGCGTAAGCCCTGTCGTCCAGGCGTTTCTGGCGAGAGACGCGCTAGAACAGACATGGCGTTGTTTCTTGGTGGACGAGATTTCCCACCATTCCAAGATCCCAAATACATGGGTGCTCTTTCACAGCTGCAACGAGAGCCAACGATTCCTCGGTGTCGAACGATGATGGATCCGCCGCACTGGAATGCGGATTCTCGCTGCCGCCTTCCTCGTTGCGGAGTTCGCTCAACACTAGTTTTGCGCTGCAACCAAGCGTGTGAGTGGCGATCGCGTCGTACGAAGACGAACATGTCATGATCATCGACGGCTGCGTCGAGAAATTCAATATCGTCAAACTTCGGCCTCCCAATTGGACTCCGGTCCAGGAATTGTCTGGAGCGAGCGGCAACAAACTGCTCGAGAAAGCAGTACCACCCGAGGAAGAGTGAGGACGCTGAAACTCGCCCGCTATGTGATCGCCTTCCCCCCAACAAACGGATCGACCTGTGATCGTGCGCGGCGCCAGACGTTTCTGCAACTCTTGAGCGACGTCCTCCCATTTACGCTTCAGCTCGTAGCATGCCCCCTCGGCTTCAACCTGAAAACATGCCACCACGTCCGCTGAATTCAGCATTCCCACTGACCGAGGGTGTCCAGAGTAGGGGGTTCTCTCGAATGATGGCGTTCGCCGCCGCGAGCACCTCTCCCTCTACCTCATCTGGATGAATGAAGTCGTCCGGTTCCGACGACGAGCTCTGCAGTAGTGCCATGTGCACTGTGGTCAGCGGAGAGATGCGCCTACCTGTGCGGCTCGTTCGCTTTCCTGTGCCATCGAGCGCCACTTGAGAGGAGCGACCTCGCTCTAGTAACGATTATTTGTAGGGCAATGAGGAAACTACCGCTGCGGTGCGCTTCTTCGAAAGTGCCATTCCGTGGTTCGCGCGCCGAGTATGGTGTCACCGACTACGCCTAAACCAATTTATAGGTGGTGCTACGATGCGCGCCACTCTCCGCGACACTCGATCGATCGATATCTTCCAAAACATCCACATTACTACGAAGCGAACTGGGTCACATTTTCACTCTATCGCTGGACGATGATCCCCAAGCGAGTGACTCGGAGCTGAGAATCATCAACAACCGCTGAGACTGAGCATTGTGAAGCGTTTGTAATGATCTGGGCTGTCCGTCCAAACGGACATATCCAAATAGACTTGTAGCTTTGAGATTACGAACTTGCGACTGTGACAACCGTCGTTTCCCTAGTAGGTGAACAGCGAGGCAATACAATCAGTGGTTTCTGCCTCACGTATCCATCAAAATCGAGTTGTTTTACGACATTGCAACGGGGCATTGGCTCAAAATGTCTTGCTGTCGTTCGCGCACTGATGACAAACGAATTTGGTGTACAAACACGGAAATGGGAACTTGGAGCAGTTGACGACATAGGGGCGTTGCTATCGGTGACAACTGAAAAATTAACTCGTAAGACTTGAAAACGCCATCACTTGCACATGTAAAATGGCATTTGAGCACAGAATGCACACTGTCCACGCCTGTCATGTTTGTGCTGCCTCGAATTGAGCGGAACCACGATCAGTTTACCGCGAAACGTATACGATCAATGGTGGTAACTGGAGTGGAGACCGTCGATTTCTCGGCGGTTCCTGGAATGGAGGCCGTCGATTTCTCGGTGATTCCACTTCCCATCGACGAGGATATCGTCGAGCTTCGCTCCTGGGCGGCGCACATCGTCAAGACCCAGTCGATTCCGGAACGACTCCGAGAAGGTAGCGATGCACTCACTCATCGGTAGCACATTCGGGGGATGTGGTGGGCATTCTGCAGCTGTCTACGAGCGCATCGTGGCACTTCAGCGTGATGCTGTTCTGCAGAAAGAGCTGCAACACGCGGACAACTTTGACCGGTGGCTGGAGGCGCAACAAGGCGGCGATGCGACTCACTCGTTCAAAGTCGGCCTGCCCATTCTGGTCGGTTTGTCTCTTGCACTAGTCTCGTTGAAATGATCGAGTCTCAGGCTGATGCTGACGAGCCGGGCGTCGGACAAGCGTCGACGTCTTCCGACAAGTTCGCCGAACAGTTTCAGGTGGCTCGATCGAGTGTGCGTATAACTGTGTGATTTGCATTTGCAGTTCATAATGACACAACTGTCGGCGGACATTGTGCGAGACCTGCTGACGGTGGAGTCGCGCATGGCGACGGAGATGTCAGGTCTGATTCGGGCCCGAGACTGGGAGCTGACCCGACTGCAACGCGAGTGCCAACATCTCGTGGACAATCCGGACCTCCCTGAGAACGCCAGTCGACTGTCGTCGCTCAACCACAACATTCGGGTGGGCGTCTTGCCGAACGATCTTCGTCATCGTCCACCAACCAGCAAATTCACTCGGTCTACTCGGCCCAAGTTGCCGAGCTGTCGGGTCGACAGCGGACCGCATTCCGAAATCTGGTTCGTCAACTCTACGAGTCGGGTGAATGGCCCGCCGATGTGGCGGTATGCACCGCGACGTCTGCTCGATGATCACGAGTTTGGAGGTTCGTGAAAACGCGACTCCTCCGAGCGGCGGCGCCATTGCCGCCGGTGCTGCGACGATGGAGCGGCGCCAGATCGACGAGAGCTTTACGTTCCACATCGGCGCTCAGATGAAATCGATGCACAACGCTCGTCTCCGATCGACGACCGACCCTCTGGAGTCGTGCCGTGCGAGTTCGGACGAGGCCGTTCGGTTGGTGAACCGTCGTCATCGAGCTTCTCATTTCTCTCGTTTCTCATGCTAGCCTTCACGTCGCGTCCACTCTCTACGGCCATTCGCTGACGGGACTCGTCTTGCTGGTGGACAGCAAAGATCCTCTGTACCATTTCTACAATCACACCGGTACGTTGCCATTGGATCGAGACGGAGAGGATTTTGCAGAGTTTTTACGGTTGTGCGAACAGTCCACGGATCTGCACTTCCCATCGCTGGCCAAGCAGCTGAGTGCCATCGAGGAGCAGACGCTGCAAACTCGCAAAGCCCAGCGTGCAAAACTGACGGGTGATGGCGCCGCCGCCGCCGCCTCCTCTGCGACAAACTTGTCGGCCCTGCAGCCTGGCGACGTCTACATCACCCGCCACTCCAACCTGGGCTCGATCCATGTTCGCCGCTCGAGTTGTCGCCCGGTAGCAGCGTTCGTGTTCAGGTCGTATTCCACGTGGTCGTGGACAAGGATCTGGCCACTCGCGACATCAATAGTCGACATCCCGCTCTGGCGGGCCTGCGAACCGTCGTGCGTACGGCAACCCAATGCGGAGTCACGCACTTCTCGATCCCCCTGCTTCTGACGCACTCCACGAACGAGGTGGCACTTGTCGTTCGTCTTCCAACTTCCGAGTGTCTAGTCGCACACGATCCAGTGGTGTTCGAAGCGAGCCGAGCTCGTCTTCAAATGCGTCAAGGGCTTTCTGATTGAGGTTGTGCTTGAGGTTGCTGTTCGGATTAGTAGCCTGTCTCGCAGGTATGCTCGGTCGGCTCGTACGACCCGCTGTGCGGCGCGTCGCGACCGGCTTCCCCGCACTTCTCTATTGACTTCCTGCTTCCGGACGGGCTTAGCAAGCAGGTTCTCCCATGGGGATTCCTCCCCGACAAGGCGACTACGTTTGCAGGTCTACACACAACTCTCCACGATGCTGCCATCCATCTTCCAGCCCGTACCGTCCGTGTTCGCATAATGAGTATCCCACGCACAACTTTATCCCGGACGATGATCATCGCTGAAATGTGGAGTTGTGGTGGTGCTGGTGGTGGTTGCGAAGTGCGGCCAAGGTTCGAAGGATGCCGGACGGATCCCGTCTGTTTACCAGCTGAGCCACGTCGAAGAGGTCGTTCGGCGACAGACCCAGGTTGCGGAGAGCGGCGATGGCCGTGGACAAGTTGTGGAACGAGGCGAACGTCGAGGATCCGCTTCGGATGGACGCGTCGTGCGGCATGATTTGCGGAAAGAGACGTTGCAGCAACCGACATATCACGTTGCCATCTCCGAGCCAATCTGCACCGAGCGTTGGTCTTGTTGTTGTATGGCGAGAGTGCAAATCACCAACCGACGATCTGGGAGTCGTTGTGCCAGGACCGTTGCCCTCCTTCGCCGACCAGCCGTGCCACCCAGTCCAGGACCTCACGTTCCAGGCGACCGTCCCGAACGCCTTCCAGCTAAACCCCCATGTGATGGTGGTGGCGGTGGAATGCAAGTGGACGGGAGGGGTGACCGACCCATTTGATGCGGAAGTCGCGGTCCGGCTTCGTGGCGTACGTGAAGGCGGACCTCGTCGAGTTGGCCGACAGTTCGGGGTAGGGAGAACGACCGGTGAACCGGCGCCAACCGTCGGCCATTCTCTTGTTCCGATTGTTTTGGGGAGGGGAGGAAATTCGGCACCACCAGTCCGGCGCCGCTGACAGACGACACGCAGCGTCGTCGTCGTCGTCGTCTGTCTGCCGACTCGACTGCACGGAGCGAGAGAGAGAGCGCGGCGACGGAGAGAGCAGAGCCGATGCGCACACAAACTGCGAAAGAATGGGGCGCTAGAGTGGCAGCAGCAGCAGCACGAGACACCAATTGCACGCACTACCACCCACGAGCCAACCTGCCTCCGCACGCAACCGCAAACACAGTGACTTCTTCTTCTTTCAAAACAGGCCACTACACGAACCGATGAATCATTGTCGTCAGACACGACGGCGGCTGAAAGCCGATCCTATGTGTGCGAAGCACGTCCGAATGTCGGCAACTATCGTCATCTTTCTGACTTTCCCCTCCAGAGAAGTTGTGCAGATGCTGCGCTCCCTTTTCGTCGCGACGACGACCTGTCGGGGATCGTCGCAAGCCGTCCGACGGCTCGGTGCCGCCGCGACGTCGTCATCCACCGCCAGCGGGAAGGTTGCTTCCCACGGACGATGACTACTGACGTTGATGATGGTCTTGCCAGTCGGACCTCGAGGTGCTCCGTTCCCGGCTGCTCTACCAGTCCCGAAAGCGAGGGATCCTGGAGTGCGACATTGTGCTGGGCGGATTCGCGGAACGCCATCTCGCCGGCATGAGCGAGACGCAGCTGCGCAGCTATGATAAGGTTTGGAGAGCGGGGAGGGGTTGTTTTCCTCGGCGGTCGATCGGTCGGTTGCAGCTAATCAATGGGAACCACGTCGAGTGGGACCTCTACTACTGGTTGGCCGGCGAGCGTGAACCCCCAAAAGGTTGGTTGTTTTGGGGCGTGTGACGACGACGATGATGGCGATGACTGATAAGAGGTGGCGTCGTGTCCGGTCTTTCAACTGATCGCCAGCTACGTGAAGAAGGGACCGTCTCGATCGAATTGAGCAGGAGAACTTTGTCGAAGTGTGGTGATAGAGGAATAAAGAGGTGTCTGCATTGCGGAGCGTCTTTTACGACGATGCGCCGGTTCTTGTCAGTAACGAGCGATCCGGTCGCCGTGAACGAGCAGTCTGGTCGTCGGCCCCACAACGTCAGCGGTCGGGGATGGCCTTTTTGCTTATCGGTGGTGGTGGCGACCGGGGAGGGGAGGCGAGGGAGGGGGAGATAGCGGGCGAGGGAAGAGACGACACAAGACGAAGCGAGCGGGCACGAACGAGAGAGCGCACGCCGAGGGGAGGCGACAGGCAGGGCGGCGGGGTGTGTGCTGCTGCTGCTCTGCGTCACTACACTCGGTGGGCTCCCGTTGACGCGAGAGACGCCATCGATTTGGGTGGTGGTGGTGCTCCTCCTCCTCCTCCTCTTGCTGCTGCCGCTGCCGCCCGCCTCTTTCCTTCCCCACTTCTTCCCTCCCCACTTTCTGCTGTCGCCCCCCTCTTCCCTTCTGTCTGGCGTCCCCCACCTCTCGCCCAACGCCATCGTAGCAGTATATCGGTGTATTACCAACGCAGGAAGAAGGAAGCGGGCCTCGAGCCACGCACATCTCCAGACAGCGAGATGGGTGGACAGAAGGCGGCCGACATCTCGGAGCTCAAGCAGGAGGTCAAGATGGACGAGCACACGATCGAGCTGTCGGCGCTCGTCCAGCGCCTCGGCTCCTCGCTCGAGCACGGCCTGACGACGGCGCGCGCTCGCGAGATTCTCGCCCGCGACGGACCGAACGCGCTGTCCCCGCCGCGCACCACGCCCGAGTGGATCAAGTTCTGCAAGAACCTCTTCGGCGGGTTCGCCCTCCTCCTCTGGGTGGGCGCCGTGCTCTGCTACATCGCGTTCGCCGTCGACTACGTCACCATGGAGTACCCGTCCAAGGACAACGTAAGACGCTGCTGGCTGGCGGAAGACGACCGTCACATTCCAGTTGTACCTCGGCATCGTGCTCATGTCGGTCGTGATCATCACCGGCTGCTTCCAGTACTACCAGGAGAACAAGTCCTCCAAGATCATGGACAGCTTCAAGAACCTCGTGCCCACGGTACGTCCCCCCCTCCTCGTGTCCGTCGGTCTCAGCACATCGGCCGCGATTTCAGTTCGCGATCGTGTGGCGTGACGGGCAGAAGGTGCAGCTGAAGACCGAGGAGCTCGTGGTGGGCGACATCGTCGAAGTGAAGGGCGGCGACCGTGTGCCGGCCGACTTCCGCGTCATCTCCGCCTTCGGCTTCAAGGTCGACAACTCGTCGCTGACCGGCGAGTCCGAGCCGCAGACCCGATCGCCCGACTGCACGAACGAGAATCCGCTCGAGACCAGGTACGGTGGCTGATATTGGATTGGGGGAGCGATCGATCGCTGCAGGAACATCGCCTTCTTCTCGACGAACGCGGTCGAGGGCACGGCCAAGGGCATCGTCGTCCACACCGGAGACCGCACCGTCATGGGCCGCATCGCGCATCTCGCGTCCGGACTCGACACCGGCATGACGCCGATCGCACGCGAAATCGAGCACTTGTACGGCGCAGCGAGAGAGAGTGCCGCAAACGAGTGATTTCAGCATCCACCTGATCACGGGCGTGGCCGTCTTCCTCGGCGTGACCTTCTTCATCATCGCCTTCGTGCTCGGCTACCACTGGCTGACGGCCGTCGTCTTCCTGATCGGCATCATCGTCGCCAACGTGCCCGAGGGTCTGATCGCGACCGTGACCGTGTGCCTGACGCTGACCGCCAAGCGCATGGCCTCGAAGAACTGCCTGGTCAAGAACCTGGAGGCCGTCGAGACGCTCGGCTCCACGTCCACCATCTGCTCCGACAAGACCGGCACGCTGACGCAGAACCGCATGACCGTCTCCCACACCTGGCAAGACGGCTTTTTGCATTGATCACACGACAATGTTGCAGGTACGACCGCCAGATCGAGACCTGCGACACGACCGAGAACCAGTCCGGACTCACGAAGCAGAACCGCTCCGAGACGTTCGACGCGCTCGTTCGCATCGCCACCCTCTGCAACCGCGCCGAGTTCAAGGTTCGGGCGATAGGGGGTTCAGCCGCTTGACCGTTACCTCAGCCCGGCCAAAACGACCTGCCCATCCTGCGTCGCGAGTGCACGGGAGACGCGTCCGAAGTGGCTCTGCTCAAGTTCACCGAACTGACCATCGGCAACGTGCTCGCCGCCCGCGCCAAGTCGCCGAAGGTCGCCGAAATGTAAGCCCCGTTGCGCGCTTGAACTCTGCCAAGACACGGCTCGTTTTCAGCCCGTTCAACTCGACGAACAAGTTCCAGGTTAAGTGCGGTGTTTCGACACATGCCTAATCGGGGTACAGGTCTCCATCCACGAGACCAGCGGCGACTCGCACCTGCTCGTGATGAAGGGAGCGCCGGAGCGCATTCTCGACGTGTGCGACACGATCCTCATCAACGGAGAGGTCATCCCTCTGGACGAGAAGAACAGGTTCTCTCTCTCCTGAAGTGCGGCGGGCTAAGGTTCCCCGTTCCCAGGACCGACTTCAACAACGCCTACCTCGAGCTGGGCGGCATGGGCGAACGTGTGCTCGGATTCTGCGACTTCCAGCTCGATCCGCAACAGTTCCCCAAAGGATTCAAGTTCGACGTCGAGAACGTCAACTTCCCGCTCCGTGGATTCCGGTACTTTTTCGATTGATTTGTTCGTTCGTTATGAGAGAATTGCAGCTTCGTCGGTCTGGGCTCGATGATTGGTAGGACGGCTTGTAGCTTGTGTGCATTGTGAATTTTCGATCCTCCTCGTGCTGCCGTTCCTGACGCCGTCGCGCGATGATCCGCCCGGCAGCCGATCGGGCTGCGGACCAGCTTGACCGTGAGCATTTTCTTGTCAGACATCTCGATCTCCTGGCGATCAGTTGAAGATTTCTTCAACCGACTTGCCGCGCTTGGCCGCCACTTCGGCGGGCGTGGAGCAGCGCTTGAGCGCGTCCAGCGTGGCACGGACCATGTTGTAGGGGTTGGTCGAACCGTGGCTCTTGGTCACGATGTCGGTCACGCCCATCACTTCGAAGACAGCGCGCATCGGGCCGCCGGCGATGACGCCGGTACCGGCCGGAGCCGGAGCCATGATCACGTGCGCCGCGCCGTGCTCACCCACCACGTTGTGCTGGATGG
>JACMII010000096.1:0-43181 GCA_014805405.1 Bunonema sp. RGD898 | reverse complement strand
CTGGAGCAAACCAAGAGCGCCGTGGGAACAGGGCTGGGTTGAACGTCTGGTGGGCGTCTTCAAACAGGCATTCAAAAGGGCAGTCGGCAGATCACGGCCTCGTCTTGTCGAGTTCTCGACGATTGTTCACGAAGTTCAAGCGGTGTGCAATCAGAGACCATTGACGTATGTGGACGAGCCGGATCGAATTGTCAGGCCGATCGATTTTGTGTTGCCCGGCGTGCAGCTTGGCGTTCCCGCCAACTTGGAGGAAGAGGAGGAGGAGGCGGAAGACCCCGCCTACAGGCCCACAGCAGCGACTCTGGCTGAGCGCATCACTGCGCGATCAGTCGTCGTTGCGCGTTTCGAGCGCCTCTTCCGGGACGACTACTTGCGCGAGCTGCAAAACACCGCGGAGCGCGCGCATGTTGTCACTCCCGGTTCCCCTCGTCGAATCCCCCGAGTTGGTGAAATCGTGTTGTTGGTGGAAGACAATGCGCCCCGCAATAAATGGCCCTACGGAGTCGTTGCGGCGCTCTGTCACTCCCCGGATCAGGTCGTGCGCGGAGTGATTGTGTATTCGAGGCAAACGCACTTGCTACGTTCCATCGGACGAATAGCTCCCTTGGAAGTGAGTGCTGCCCAAAACACTTCCTTCCCCCCGCCCCCTGACCACATGCTGCGCCGAGTGATCGCAGAAGATGATTGTGATGAGATTTGAAGGAAGGAAGAAGCACACGCGCACTCATCCAATGGCTCAGCCGACCGGAAGCGGGACAGTTGAGAAGGAGGTGGAGGTCCTGGCACAAAGAGTCAACGCGCTCGGCGCCGGTCAGGTAAAGAGCACGTCGCTCCCACAGAAGTTAAAAGGAAAGAAAGGGAGAAAGGAGAACCCCGTTCCTTCCACGTGGCTGAGCTTCAAGCTCACAAGTCATCAAGTGGAAGGAGTGAAGATGGGAGTATGGGCTAAAAGAGAGGAGAGTCGAACAGAAGAAACACAGACCGGATCGATGGAGAGCGATGCCATCATGGATGACCTTGCGGACTTCAGCCAGTCACTCGCGCTCGTCAGTCGTTCGATCGACCGACTGACGTAGACGGTGGAGGAGCTGTACAGCTTCGTCACGAACGGGCTCAAGGCGTCGAACTGCAGCCTCCGCGAAAGAGAAGCGCCGTCGCCGGAAGAACCGGTGGGACCGTCCACCGCCCTCCTCAAGCGACCGGCAGCCGCTGCGGGGGCGACAAGCGGCGAGCCCAAGTCCAAGACCCAGAAAAAGGTCGAACAGTTGGCCCGCCGCGTAGCCGACGCCATGGGCATCCGCCCAGCGTCGCCACCAGCACCGGCGCCACAGCCCCGGGCGATGACGCCACCACCCCGGGCGATAACGCCGCCGCCACGGCCCCAACCGCAGCCGCAGCCGTACCGCATCGGCTGGCGCGGTGGAAATGGAAGAGGGCGGGACTACCGCCGAGGGCACGCGCCCCTTCCACGCGGCGCCAACCATTGTGGCGGCGGCTACGACAATGGCGGCGGTTTTGGCCGCCCTTGGCGCGACGATCGCGGCGACTACGACCGCGACGACGGACCAAGCTCCTACCGCTACTAGCAGGTGGGAGGTCGCTCAATCGGGGTTCCCGTCCTGTGAGTCAGTTAATTCACTCGGGGCCTTTGTCGAAAACCCTCAATGCTACCCCAACGCCGCAGTGCTCCTAATGGCGTGCATAATCGGCGCGGTCCTTGGGGCCGCGCTGATGTGCGCCAGGAGCTGCTACGAGAGGAAGAAGGGGGCCGGCCTGAGGGAGGCGCGCAGACCGCGCAGGGGCGGAGCGCGCAGCGAGGCGCTCAGGCTCGAGCCCCTAGTCCTCTTGCTGATGTTGGCAGGGGGAGCGCAGGGTTGCGCGGACGTCAAGGAAGTGCGGATGGAGGGCGCCAGACTCGTTCGTCTCAATGAGAGGGAACGAGAAGTCTGCTATGCCCTCCCGCACGAAAAGCTCCCCAAGGTAAAACTCGAACTGGTCCGCATTCTGGAAGACTGCAGACCGGTCGAGACGTGGGACACGGGATACTTTGCCCCAGGCGTCCAGTCAGAAATGAGATGCGGGCACGCGGGACACTGCGACTCGGGCTGTGAGGGAATCAACTCCTCCTCACTCCTGTCTGAGTTGGCGGCCGCGAATCAGTATCCCGGCCTCACGCGTTGCCGAGCGGAGAGAAGTTGGTTTTTGGAGGGATGTCTGCTTCCCTTCATGTCGTGCGTGTACTGGCGTCTCTACGGAAACCAGACGCGCCCTGGAATTGCAGAGGTCTTCCGATGCTCATATTCCAGGAAGGCCAAGGTACGGGTCACGATTGGATAGATGAGGGCCAGCATCTGCAACCTGGGAGGCACTCAGACGGAGCCAATGGAGCGTACGGTTTACTGCCGCCGGTCTAGTCAATAGGTAGCGCTGTCCTAATTGACGTCTGAACATGGCTATTGCAGAAACTCGTGGAATCTGGCCACTCTGGAAATCTGGCATGCGGTCGGCTGCGCTCGACTGATTCTCTCTCTCACCACTTGCATTCACAGAGCATTCGCATACTCAGAGAGAGGGAGAGAAACAACTCTACACACACACGCACACATCAGCGAGAGAGGCGGCACGCAACACACATGGGCCCAGAAGACTAGCGTGGAGTGAGGGAGCAGCCTCTTCCCAGGGCAACATCAGCAACGATAACATATGGCCCAGAAGATCAGTGGATGAGCACTCCCCACACACCACCAGGGCAACAACAGCAGCCGTGCGAGTGAAACAATAAAAATGTCTTGACACTGCTACGAGAGAGTGAGAAAGCTGTGGGCTTGCGTGCACGTTATTTCCATGTCTGTACTCTTGTCGTCCCGCAGCGAGCACAGCTTCTTCGTGACTAAAAGAATGACATGTTGATAGTGCAGCAGCGGGTGGCAGCGGGCTGGTTCGCCCCTTTTCTCCTTCTTGCAGTGGATTCGGCGTTTGGCGATGGCAAGAGTAGTAGCACCAGCGAGACGCGCAGCAGACATTGCTGTCGGCTAAGCAGCGGTGGTGCGCGAGCGGGTATGACTGAATGAATCTCGACCTGGGCACCGCCGTCACGACCAGGAAGGAAGAAGGGAAAGACACACGCACAGCAGCACTAGCAAGCCATCTGCGCCCGCGGTTTAGGCGCGCCGTGTGTTTTGTGATGGCCTATGGATAGTTCTGCCTTTGTTGTTTCTGCCCCCGCGCGCACGCATTCCGTCTCTTCGTTCTGGCCTAAAGAAGTAAATTGGAAAAGTTGGTAGTCGTCGTCCTCGATTCCCTTCTTGATTGCTCGCTCCATGAGGTGTCCGTCCCCGTTGGTTGGCCGCGTCTGGGTGTTGCTCTGCCGTCGTCTGTGGGCCTGCTGTCAAGTCACTTGATCCGCCACTGGCACACCGAGACTATCTGCATCACTGGCACATCGAGACTGTCTGCATCACTGGCGCAATCTCGAGCAGTGGGAGCGTCATTTGCTAGCCACGAACATGTCTCGAGGAAACTTGGCCGCTATCTCTCGACGGACGCGCTCGATTGTCTGCTCGGAGAGATGAGGAGCAGTACGGCTTTGTAACTGACGACGTGCTATTCATGGCTACCATCGACGCGGCTGTGACGGAGCACGTGGATTTCTCTCTAATAGGCTTCCCCTCGTCTCTGGCAGCATCGATTAACGAGAGATCCCACGCAAGCATTCCACGCAGGACATTGAGCAAAGATGGCGTGGAAGTGCGCGTTGCGGGGAAGGCTCAATAGCGGAGAGCCATCGCATCGGTGGTTCAGTGGTAGAATGCTTCCCTGCCAAGTCACCTGATCGTAGGTCGGAGGCGGCCCGGGTTCGATTCCCGGCCGATGCAATCCTTTTCGTCCCGTACATGCATTTCTTTTGCTGATTCCCTCCATTTGCGAGGGGTTTGACGTGAAGGGGGAGTGAAAGCCGGACCGCCTTTTGCCTCACAATAACGGGCCTGCACTGCACTTGACCAGGAAAAACAACAAAAAGACGTTATCGTGGACACCTAGCTTAAATCGTTTCACTACATATCATGGAGAAACATTGACTCAACTATTGACTCGACTATTGGCTCGATTTATGTCCTCTAACAAATAGCGAGAGATTCGGAGGAGCGCTAGTCGTTGTCCACTACTCTGGACGATCAGTCCCAGCAGCAGGACGCACAAGCACACAGCCCAGCGTGCACTACGCGTCAGGCGGCATGCCTCCATTGGGCGCGACTTCTAGAGGTGTCCGGAAAAGTGGTCGACATGCAGGCGCGTCTATGCAATGGGACGTATGGCTCGAATGGGTTTGCCCGCTCTGGGAAGAGTCGTTCTCTGAGAACTGTCATCTCAACGTGCGTTGGAATGGCGAGACCGTTCTGAACGAGCGATCGAACACCCAGACTGTCGAGCAGCTGCTCTCTTTTAGTTCCCTCTCACCCCGCTCGCCAATCATAGACTGCACGAACATTGGCACCGGAAATCGACCTGTTTCGACTGCTGCTCGACTATCTCGACTAGTTCATGGCTGGCCTCAACTAGCAGGAGAGAAAGGCCAAAAAGAGCCGTTCAACGCCCAGGATTCGTCCTCGTTTCCATCTCTTTCATACCGGATGCCTCGCAAATGCAGAGAATCAACAAAAGAGATGCATGGGAAACGTGAAAAGAGTTGCATCGACCGGGAATCGAACCCGGATCACCTCCGATCCACGCGGCGGGCCGACTTGGGAGGGAGGCATTCTACCACTGAACCATCGATGCGGCGGGCTGCTCCAGCTGGCCCACTGCCCCACACATGCCCGCTTTTCACAGCGTCCCCATCCCTCCATTCCACTGAATGTTCGTCGGAAAGCTCCCTTCGGCTCACTCAACGCTTTTCCCTCAAACTACATAGGCACACACAATAGGATTGCGACCGACTAGACGAGTCTTTATCTCGGCAACTTCGTGAATCCTCTGACTCGCTACTCGTAAGTGCATCTGTGCGGTGGGTATTCCGTTTGCGTACCTCTCTTCTTCTATGACTGGCACTCTCTCTAGATCATGGCTTTCTGGGACAAGCCTCTCTTGCTCTAAAAATCCGCTTCCACCCCCTCGCCGTCAGTGTCCGAGCTCGCCGAGTCGCGGTCTATCGCTTGGGTCTGGTAGGTGGACGAGTGCTTGGACAGGATCCGAAGCAGTGGGCGCAGCTTGAGCCACCACTGCTCCTTGGGCAGACGATGCTCAAAGTCCGTGAACTGGGCGAGCACTTCCACCGGTGTGAACTCCACGGATCGCCCCATGAGGCCGACCAGCGTGCACGTGTCTGGGTTGGCGGCGTGCGGCCGGCCATCCGAGCCGACGGTGGCATGAATCTGAAGCAGGCCATTCTTACGGGTTCTCAGTCTAACAACAGAATTATTGTCTGCATTTTATGGCGCGTGCGTTTCCGCGCCTGATTACGCTGATCACATTAAGTGGATTTCGTTTTCATATGACCGGAATCTAAGCCTAAGGCAATACACGACAGACATGATAAGTAGGGTTGCGTTATTTCGGAATCAGAGCTTTCGTATTCGCCGATTAAGCCACTAATTTTACTGTATTTTGGATGCAAGCGATGCGTACCTGCTTCACGAGATGGTCCAGCGCGCGGGACGCCAATTTGGTGGCCAGGTTTCGATCGAAGGGCGTCGGCGCTCCGCCCTGCTGCATGTGTCCGAGCACGTTCGCCCTGGTCGAGAACTCTCCGCGGCCCTCCTCCTCGAAGATCTGCTGCACGAACTCGGTCGTGTAGTTCTTGTTCGCATACTCGTTCCGGATGACGAGGTAGCGGGGGACGCCGACACGCAGCTTCTCCGAAATGACCTGGGGAATAGTGCGTTGTCTCCGGGCCTCAAGACGCAAACCTTGACGTCGTTGACGATATCGTCGATCGTGAACTTCTCCTCGAAGATGTAGGCCGCGTCGGCGCCAGATGCAAGAGCGGAAAGAGTGGCCTGAAACCATTGCGAGTTTCAGGCCACTCAGCCATTCGAATACCAGATATCCACAGTAGCCGCCCATCGTCTCGATGACGAAGACGCGTCGCTTCACGCCCGTCGCGCTCTGCTTGATCTTGTCGATCATCGTGACGATCTCGTTCACGGCAGTGTCGGACCCGATTGAAATGCTAATTGCAATTCGTAGTGTTGGAAATCGGTTCAGCACCTCGTTCCGGGGACGTTGTTCGAAATGGTCGCCGGCACGACGGCAATCGGAATCTGGAGACCGGGATGTTGGGAGCGGTTCTGCGCCAGGACCAGAGCCGAGTGGTAGGCCTACAACGTTTCATTGTGAAGGGACGAAAAGAAGGAACGGAAAGAGGGAATGGAAAGAGGGAATGGAAAGAGGGAATGGAAAGAGGGAATGGAAAGAGGGAATGGAAAGAGGGAATGGAAGCAGACCTCGAAGCCGCCGATGATCAGCAGCGCGTGAATGTTATACGAGATGAGCATGGCGGCGCACTTGCTGATGAGTTTTTCTAATTTCTCTCATCCGTTATTGTTATCGTTATTGTGAAAACCAGGTGTCTGCTTCTGCGTGCCCAGGTATGAGCCGCCCTGTCCCGTCCAGCCCGTGACGTCGGTCCAGTTTAGGGGCTAAAAATCAGTGCTTCAAATCGAGGCCTGCAATGCAAGACACACCTTGAGCTCTCCGTTCGCCAATCCCTCGAACGAGTTGTGAATTCCGTAGACCGTGCAGTGATGATGAATCGCGGATCGGACGAAAGAGCGCACAGCCGCGTTCATGCCTGAAATTGCAAGCGGAAATGGTGGAAACTGGAATAATTGATCGCAGACCGCAAGCCGGGGCGCCCACGTTCATGACGGCCACGTTGTAATTCTGCTTGGCATCGGATCCTTCCACATCTTTCGGAGCGTGAATCTTGTGGAAGAGGCTAAACATTGTTGCTGCTATTGCAAATGCAAAATATATAAACCGATAGGTGCTCATGTTGTGCTGGAAGGATCGACCGCGAAGCTGGACCGCCAGCTCGAAGTTGCGCTCGTTCATGGCGGCTTGAACCTAGAATACGACAATCCTCAAGTGAGTCGTGCCGAAGGGCAAACCTTCTGCGTCCGTTCGACGCATTGCATCAGCGGGACGCGAACCATTCGATTTCCGTCGATCGAAATCACGCACGCCTCGGATTTCTCGTTCATCTGGATTGAAAGCGAGACTTTTGGAAACAGCAATCGTGAGGGTTATTTGCACGGAACCTCCATCAACGCGAGCACTGCCTCGGCGCCCATTCGGACGCCCAAGAGCCGGTCAAACGCCGATGGGTTTCCGCCTCGCTGGACATGGCCGAGCACGGTGACTCGAATGTCGTACTTCAGTCGATCCTCCACGACTTTTCGCACTTGATCCGGCGTAATCGGCTCGCCATCCCGATCCAGAGCGCCCTCCGCAACGACAATGATGTTAAGACGTTGACCGGCAGCGCGGGTTTCGCTGTGGTTTTTGGGGAAATACGAAATCACCAAGAATCAGACCTCAATTTTTGGCACAAGATGTCGCGCCAGTCTCCAGCCGGTGACCACTCTGGAATGAAGCAGAAATCCGCTTCGGTGGCGAGCGCTGCCACAAGAGCGAGGTAGCCGCAGTGCCGGCCCATAACCTAATAGTTGAGTTTCATCCTAGCAACCGCTCCTCTGAAAACCTCAATGACGAAGGCGCGCTGATGAGAGTGAGCGGTGGCAGAGACCGCGTCAATCGCGTCGACGATTCTGTACATAGTTTGTAGGCAAAATAGAAGCCAAAATCCGACCGATGAAGCGCAGAATCCGTGCCAATGGTCATGTCCGTTCCGCAAAAGTCGTTGTCGATCGAGCCGACGAGCCCGACGATCTGGATCTGAGCGCAGGCTTTGGCTTGATCGGCAGTGACCTGAATTCCAGAATTATCACACACACACACATCCACCATGATCTCCAACTTTTCCTTCAGACTGCAGGTCCTTGACGAAATCCGGCCAATCCTTTCGGAATTGATTCGCTCCGGTAAGCGTTCCGTCGCCTCCGATGCATACCAGATTTGTGATCCCGTGCTGGATCAGATTCAACGCGGCCTAATGTCATTTTCACATCTTTGATGCGGAAACCCCCCACCTTCTTTCGACCCTCGACCGTTCGAAAGTCCTTGCATCTGGCCGATCCGATGATGGTGCCGCCTTTCTGGATAATGTCGGAGACCATGTTCCACGTTGCTTCGACGATGTACTGACCGCCGTCCACCATGCCCTGAAACATGCTTTGCCGGGAAGACGAGAAACAGAGCAACCTGATAGCCTTCGTGGATGAAATAGACGCGACAGCCGAGGTAGATGCCCATACGAACGACGGATCGGATGGCCGAGTTCATCCCTAATTGTTGGAAATTCTACTGCATGTGCTGAGATTACTCCAGACCTTGCGAGTCTCCGCCGCTCGTGAAGACCGCAATCGCCCGACCCTGGTACAGGTTCCGGACAATTCGTGTGCCTTCGCGTCCAATGGTCGGAACAATCGAGTCCTTGCGAACAAGTCTGGCCGGTGTGCCGATATTGGTCGGCTTAAAATAGTGACTAATTTAAACATGAGATTTCATTCTACCAGCGGTCCAAGCGCATCGCCTTCCTCGCCGCCATGCTTCTCCTCGCTCTTCGACGACATTCTCGATCTGAATCTGGTGGTCAGAACCAATAGCGTTCAACGTGGGAGTCGCCAAGACAAAGCAGTAAACAACGGCGGCAGCTGTTAAGATGTCCGGAGAAAAAACTGGAACGCGGTGTAAAATGCGGGCTAACCTAGGCCGATGTGTGCGGCGGTTGTTTGCAGCCGTTGACATCCTCCTTCTTCCCCTTCTTGACTGCTTCAGGATGCGGTAACAGCAGCGGTGGCAGGCGACGATCGATCAATCGATCGACTTTGACCGGAGAGAAGCAATGAGCGGAAGCGAGAAGAGTGTTTGCGAGGGCACGTGAGCGAACGAGAGAGAGAGAGAGACTACTCTCGAGTGTCTCCGTCTCTGTCGACCGAGAAGAGTGAAGATGCTGATGGTGTCTGCGACGTGTTGCAATCACAGCGTGTTGTTGTTGTTTTGGCTCCATTGAACAGGGTGTATTGGACAGGACGCACTGGACAGGACGCGCTGAACAGGACGCACATATCACGAGCGACACCGTTTCCCACGCCAAGTTCACAGGACAAGACGTAGTAGACAAACCGGAAGACTAGAAACTCACCATCATCATCATCATTATTTCATGCGTTAGTGGAAGAGGAAGCGAACACAACTGTGTACTAGTAATCAAGGAAGTCGAATGTGGCGTCCGTGCACGTGCATCTTCTCATCGTCTTCATCACATCATCATCATCATGGCACGATGGCATAGAAGATGCGACGTGTGGACTGCAATGTGAACACCGTCAAGCTGATTCCTCTTTCGTTGAATTTCGAGACGTGAGAAGAAGCTTCACGGCACCGTGAATCTAGTCGCCGAGATGGAGGACACTCGCATGAAACGGGAGCCGTTCGGCAACGGCGGTGCCACCTTCGTGCCGCCACCGATGTGCGGACCGATCGAACCGCAGCAGCACCCGAGGAGCGAGCGAAAAAACCGAAGCACCACGCGGCTGCAGAAAAGATTCACTGACTGCGGAATGAACTGCGGACCGATAGGCAGCGATCACGGTTAGCAGCAGAACGCCGTTCGCACCGGCGTGCAGCGAGGCCGCGAAGAAGTGGAGACGGAAACCGCGGACTGCAGTTATTTTTCACGCAAAATGACCAAACAGCAGACTGGAGAAGAAGAAGTCCTTCGTGAAGACCATGTACGACGTGAGGGCGAGCGATCCGCCCGCCCACAGGACCGGAATCCAGGCCTGGATGTTGAGCGTTCGCATCAGGAGACGCGTCTGAAAACGGCGATCTCGACTTGTCGTAATTTGGTATGCGAAGTGGCACAACTACCAAAGAGAACCAGTGCGGTTCAAATGAACATAAATCTTTCGCTATAGTGGAACGAGTTTCCGACTTCAATTCGCACCTTTCGAATCGTGTCCATCGACATGGCCGCAGCATTATGTTCAAGTTCCGAGTAGACCAGGTAGATCGAGTAAAATCCGAGCGTCAGGTTGATTAGGGCCGAGATGACAACCAGCACCTGCAACGTCCGTCACGATTTTCGTCCACATGTTGATTGCCATACGGTCAGAGAGCGTTGCACCTGTTTGCCGTCCCCGTTTGTCTTCTTTATGAATGAATGGCAGCTGATCTCAGAGCGAGTGAGTACCCTTTACTGTGCAGCGTCAGCGCAAAACCAGACGGGTAGGAAGAAGAAGAAGAAAAAGAGAAATATTCGTCACGTATGTGTGTTTCTCAGAAGCAAACGCAAAATCGTGTTAGTCGTTTGTGTGGACTGAAATTCTTCGAACGCGTAGCTCAACTCGACTACAGTGCTTTCAGAGCGGAACCCAAGAGTAATTCCACAAAAGAAGAACGTTTAGCGCATGATGGCGATCATAAGAATGAACTGGGGGCAGGGGTACGCGTAGGTGTGCAGAGTGTGTAAGAAATGAAAGAAGGATAGCAATGAAATCCGAAAACTGGACCTGCGCCACGTTGTACATCATGAACGTGTAGCCGGGCAGGATGAAGCCGACCGACGGAACCTAAACTGCCACACTTGCACTGATTCAGACGGACTTTCGAGCCTTTGCAATGCCCTGGTACTCGTAGGGCAACGTCGCGAGAAACGCCTGAACCGCCGCGTCCGAAGGTCTTGCCAAGCAGACAAATACGGCAGACGGTAGTGGGAATATGAGGTGCATGGCTAAATATTGTCCCTTTCGAATGACATGGTAAATGCTCGCTAACCGATGACAATCTTCTTGTATCCCAACCGAACGAGCCAGCTCTTCTTCTCACCCACTTTAAGGGGCAGTTGTTGCGACAGAACGCAGGCTTTGACGATGAAAACCTAAAGAAACTGAAAGTTCCAATCGAAATGACTAACTTGAGCAGTGGTAATGATGTAGACCTGCTCGAGGAACAGGTCGAAGGAAAGCTGGTAGATTGTAGGGACCTGGAAAAGGTTCCATAGAAGGCCGTCGGAGAACCTGCAGTTTCGAATAGAATGGCCATTTGGCGACTAGCAAATCACCCGGCATTTAGGTTGAAGACGGGCGTCCAGTTGAAGAGGAACGCCTCGAAGAAGGTGTAGAACGCGTTCATGAGCTGCAAGATGTGCACGAGCATTGCGTCCACAGCGCGATAGTTTACGGATTGCTCGAGCAGATACGGTCGTAGGGCCAATAGTTCCGGCGGGCTGTGCTTCCAGACCACATAGGCGGCCAGCAGGTTGATGCCCGTCGAAATGACACCGTTCGTCTGGATGAGGGGGTTGTAGAAGGTCTGGTAGACGATCTGTTCCGTCATTCGATCTGAAAATAGAGTAAGGACAGGCTCTAATTGGGGCAGTGGGTTCACATTCTGCGGAACCCTTGCGCGCCAGAGGTGCAGAACAGGATTCACGACTGTTGTCGGAACCTTAGATTGAAACTCTCCCGGGAGACTGAGTTAAAATGAGGCCGGGTGCGCGGCGAGAGAATGGCTCAACCTGGTGCGCGGCGAGAGAATGGCTCAACCTGGTGCGCGGCGAAAGAATGGCTCAACCTGGTGCGAACTGGCGCTCCCGGTCCAGCGCCGCCGACTCGTGCGCAGACACAAGAACAGGCGACGTACCGAGAATGCAGGCGAGACTTTTCAGCCACCCAACATGAATATTCACGCCTTATAGTCTCTGCCTTGTGCAGTGACAAGTTGCGTTTCGCGATGCGAGGAAAGAATGCAATAGGGGGAGACTTAACAAGGCAAGCCCACGTGAGAGAGCGAGAACGGTGAGAAGGAGACTCGACTTGAGACAGCAATGTTCTTTTATCCCCGAGTAATGTCATCGTCATTAGCAGAAAACGGAGGAGTTTTCTGTCAGTAATGATACCCTGCTTTGTGTTTTCTTTAAAAAATGAGCCGGGCACCTATGACGTCGCAGTTTCGAAGAGGTACTCGGAAAGTCGGAATATCGGAAAGATGCAGTACAAACAGCAGTAAATGTTGTCCAGTCGAGGGTCATCGAGCCGGAAGTCTCGTCAACCCCCTGGTCTTCCCGTGGGCCATTCTCGAGAATCTGCGAGATCTTAGCACCCGAGACGATGGCGCCGACATCGACAACAACAGAGGACCCCGCTGATTATATTCGCACAGCCGGTCGAAGAGACCGGGACAAAACACCTAATTTGAGACGCATTCCACATCTATCTCTTCTTTTCATTCGCGCGCGCGCGCGTGCAGCACAGTATTGCACCTCACGGCGTGCTACGGCTCGTGTTGAAGCGGCTAAGAAGAAAGAGAGGCGCCTTCTCAAGCTCGCGCTTGACAGTGCTATACTTGATTTCATAAGGGGGCTTCATGGCGGGAAAATAACCACAGAGACTCAGTCTGGCTAGCCGGCTAACAGATTGCCTTCCAAATAACATAACACCCATCGCGTTCCGAGCCACAACAATTGATTGCGCCACGCATGACCGCAAATCCGCGCAAGCATCTCACTGGCTACCGCTCATAGAGCGGCGTGATCTCTCTCTCGCGCTCAAAAGCACACCAACAGCACACAAAGGCACCCTGCCTGATGTGTGTAGCGTGGGAAAATAAGCACAGAGAAAGTCGCAATATGCGGCAGAAGTAATTCGCCCATGCACATACATACGTATGCCGCATGTAACAGCGTGTCACCGAGAAGGGTTTGCATTTGCAAAATACTGCGCGCGCCTCTCGAATATCTCTCGCAACAAGCGGCTGCACCGACTCGGGCCGAAGCGAATCATCACGGTCGGTAAGGCAACATCTTTACAAGTCAACCAGAACGGCGGCGGGCTACAGAACGCACTTCACTAGACGACTACGTTTTATGCCACATAAGCGGTCGTGACGATAGACGAGACGGGGATGGTGGTGATGACGGCTCCGTTGCTCCGCTGCACCTGCCATCTCGGTCCAGCCGGATTCCCGAGACACAGGCAGGTCGCCGAGTAGCAGGTGCGCAGCCAGCCCGCAACGACTCGTCTAGAAGACGCGAGGTTTCACTTGGGCCACCTGCATTTGGACGGCGAAAACGGACCGGTAAGCGGTGACAACCGTCAACAGAAGCACCCCATTCACGCCAGCGTGAAGCGAAGAGGCAAAGAAGTGCAGGCGAAAGCCGCGGACTACGTCAGCAGTCACGGGTGGCAAGTAAGCGGAACAAACTGGAGAAGAAGAAGTTATTCGTGAAGACCATGTACGACGTGAGGGCGAGCGATCCGCCCGCCCACAGGACCGGAATCCAGGCCTGGATGTTGAGCGTTCGCATCAAAAGCCGAGTCTGGATAGGTGTAAATTGAACGTTCGAAGGTCTTCTTCTTGAAACCTTGCGAATGGTGTCGGCGGACATTTTCGCAGAGTTGTGCTTCAGCTCGGCGTAGATCAGCCAGATCGAGTGCAAGCATAGTGCCAGGTTGATGAACCCGGAAAGCATTAGAAGACCCTATAGACAAACAAAATAGAGCATTGTTGTTGTGGCGTTCGCATCAGTAGCGGCAAGAAAAGAGGATCCTTCACAGCGCTCCGCAATAGTGGTGGGAAGAAAAACTGCGAGAAAGTGAGGACACAATTGGCGCCAAAATTGTCAATGACCCTAGGGAAACAAACAGATTCAAATACTGACACGCAGGTGAAACGTGCGCCCTATGGAGGATTTCTGCGATTTGAAGGCTGCTGTTTGTCTTTCTCTTGCACCTATCGGAATCTCTGCTACAGTGTAAACAGATCTTATGCATGCGAACCTGCGCAGCGTTATACACTGCAAAACTGGTGCCGGGTAAAATGAAGCCAACCGAAGGGACCTGAATTTCGGTTTCGCTTTCATTTCAAAGTGAAATTCACATTGGCAATGCCCTGGAACTGTGGCGGAAGAGTTGCAATAAATGCCCGTACGGCGTCATCGCTCGGTCTCGAGAGACAAACAAGCGCAGCACTCGGGAGCGGGAAGATGAGATGCATTGCTGAATTGAATCCAAGGTATGAGCTGGCTAGAGTTGCTAATTCCCGAGACGGAATCGGTCGTCGCGAGATCGGCAGTAGGGTTACTTCACTATTCGGAGTTTCGACGAAAACACGTTGGATTCAAGAGCTCACTCTCTTACGATGGCATGTATTTTATTCGAACACAAGCGTTCGAAAACGCATCGTCTGCGCCTAGAATACAACAAAATGGTTGGCTTAACTAGCGAATACCAAAACTCCGAATAGTGACGCAAGCCTAATCGAGATTCTTATGAAGAATGCCTCGCGACTGTCAGTCTCGGAGAATTAGCAACCCTAGCATGTGCACCGCATGCATTCGGTAAGCACATACCGACAACAATCTTCTTGTACCCGATCCGAATCATCAGGCTTTTCTTCTCGCCTCTGGTCGGTAGCTGGGCGGACATGACGCAGGCCTTGACGATGAAAATCTGAGTCGAAGAGACTAGTCTTCCACTCACACAAATTGTATTACTTGAACAGTGGTAATGATGTAAATTTGCTCCAGGAAGAGGTCGATTGCCAGCTGGTACAGGGTCGGAACTTTGAAAACGTTCCATAGGATTCCATCGGAAAATCTGTGATTTGAAATACAACAACCGTTTGGCTGGTAAATCACCCGGCATTTAGATTGAAAACGGGTGTCCAGTTGAAGAGGAACGCCTCGAAGAAGGTGTAGAACGCGTTGGTTAGCTGTAAACACGGCGACAAAGGTGCAAGGATGAAATCACCTACAGACTGTTCCATAAGATACGGTCTAAGCGTTTTCAGCTCTGGAGGACCGTGCCACCAAATCACATAGGCCGCCAGCAAGTTGATGCCTGTCGAAATGACGCCGTTCGTCTTGATCAGCGGATCGTAGTAGGTCTGGTAGACGATCTGTTCCGTCATTCGATCTGAAAATAGAGTAAGAACAGACTCGAATTGGGGCAGTGGGTTCACGTTCTGCGGAACCCTTGCGCGCCAGAGGTGCAGAACAAGATTCACGACTGTTGTCGGAACCTTAGATTGAAACTCTCCCGAGAGACTGAATTAAAACGAGACCGGGTGCGCGGCGAAAGAATGGCTCAACCTGGTGCGAACTGGCGCTCCCGGTCTAGCACCACCGATTCGTGAGCAGGCACAAGAACAGGCGACGTACCGAGAATGCAGACGAGACTTTTCAGACACCCGGTATGAATATTCACGCCTTGTGCAGTGACAAGTTTCGTCTCGCGATGCAAGGAAAGAATGCAATAGGGAAAGGCTCACCAAGGCAAATCCACGAGAGAGAGAGAGAGAGAGAGAGAGAACGGTGAAAAGGAGACTCGACTTGAGGCAGTAGTGTTCTTTTGTCCTCGGGTAATGTCATCGTCATTGGCAGGAAACGGAGGAATTTTCTGTCAGTGATGATACCCTGCTTTGTGTTTTCTTTAAAAAATGAGCCGGGCACCTATGACGTCGCAGTTTCGAAGAGGTACTCGGAAAGTCGGAACATTTTAACCTCTATTAACTAAAGGCGCGGTTCTCCGTCGGTCATCGTGTTTTGCCCGTCGATTTTTCCCTCTTCACAACTTCTTCGGAAACCGGTACCATTCGACGTGTTAGGACGGTAATTTTCTTAATCTGCCCTTGTTTCCTCAAGATTTCCCGATTTTCGACTAGAAAGTGGCGAAAAATACCCGGAATGCGACTGTTGAAATATTTTGGGACCTATTTGAGAGCTCGGGCTTCCACTTCTCGCCCTCCAAGCCAGTGAAACTAGCGGCCCCAGGTTCCCCGCAACTTTTGGTCGATCCATGAATGAAACTAGCCTTCGGCAGCTTCTCCACATCCCGCTAGAACGCGCGGGAAGAACGAGACAAACCTCAGTGCCCTGTGTGTCTTTAACAAGAAAGTCCACTCGCGATCGGTAAGGCAACATCCTCACAAGTCAACGAGAACGGCGGCGGGCTACAGAACGCACTTCACTAGACGACTTCGTTTTATGCCACATTTGCGGTCGTGATGATAGACGAGATGGGGATGGTGGTGGCGGCGGCGCCGTTGCTCTGCTGCACCTGCCACCACGGTCCAGCCGGATTCCCGAGACACAGGCAGGTTGCCGAATAGCAGGTACGCAGCCAGCCCGCGACGACTCGTCTAGAAGACGCGAGGTTTCACTTGGGCCACCTGCATTCGGACGGCGAAAACGGACCGGTAAGCGGTGACAACCGTCAACAGAAGCACCCCATTCACGCCAGCGTGGAGCGACGAGGCAAAGAAGTGCAGACGAAAGCCGCGGACTACGTCAGCAGTCATAAGTGGCAAGTAAGCGGGACAAACTGGAGAAGAAGAAGTTGTTTGTGAAAACCATGTAGGAGATGAGGGCGAGAGCACCTCCCGCCCACAGGATCGGAACCCACGCTTGGATGCTGAGCGTGCGCATCAGGAGCCGAGTCTGGATAGGTGTAAATTGAACGTTCAAAGGTCTTCTTCTTGAAACCTTGCGAATGGTGTCGGCGGACATTTTCGCAGAGTTGTGCTTCAGTTCGGCGTAGATCAGCCAGATCGAGTACAAACCTAGTGCCAAGTTGACAAGCGCGGAAAGCACCAGGAGACCCTGTAGACAAACAAAACGGAGCATTGTTGTTATGGCGTTCGCATCAGTGGTGGCAAGGAAAGAGGACCCTTGGCAACTCGTCACAAGTGGCGGGGAGAAAAACCGCTGCGCGTGGGAGCCAGTCGAGGAGGGGCAGAAAGGATTGAAGATGCGAGAAAGAGAGATCGTAATGGGCGCCAAAATTGTCAATGACTCTAGGGAAACAAACAGATTCAAATACGTGCAGGTGAAACGTGCGCCCTATAGAGACATTTCTGCGATTTGCAAGTTGTTGTTCGTCTTTCTCTCGCTCTTCCCAGAACCTGTGCTACAGTGTAAACAGATCTTGTTCATACGAACCTGCGCAGCGTTGTACATCGAAAAACTAAAGCCGGGCAAAATGAAGCCAACCGAAGGAACCTGAATTTCGGTTTCGCTTTCATTTCAAAGTGAAATTCACATTGGCAATGCCCTGGAACTGTGGCGGAAGAGTTGCAATAAATGCCCGTACGGCGTCATCGCTCGGTCTCGAGAGACAAACAAGCGCAGCACTCGGGAGCGGGAAGATGAGATGCATTGCTGAATTGAATCCAAGGTATGAGCTGGCTAGAGTTGCTAATTCCCGAGACGGGATCGACAGTAGGATTGCGCCACTATTCGAAATCGGAGTTTCGAAGAAAACACGTTGGATTCAGGAACTCAATCTCTTATGCTGGCATGCGTTTTATTCGAACGAGCGTTTGAAAACGCATCGTTTGCGCTTCGAATATAACAAAGTGGTTGATTTAACTAACAAATACAAAACTCCGATTCCGAATAGTGACGCGACCCTAACATGGGCACCGCATGCATTCGGTAAACACATACCGACGATAATTCTCTTGTGCCCAATTCGAATCATCAGGCTTCGCTGCTCGTCTCTGGTCGGTAGCTGGGCGGACATGACGCAGGCCTTGACGATGAAAATCTGAACCGAAGAGACTAGTCTTCCACCGAAAATGAATTGCTTGAGCGGTGGTGATGATGTAAATTTGCTCCAGGAAGAGGTCGATTGCCAGCTGGTACAGAGTCGGAACTTTGAAAACGTTCCATAGGATTCCATCGGAAAACCTATGATTTGGAATACAACAACCGCTTGGCTGGTAAATCACCCGGCATTTAGGTTGAAGACGGGCGTCCAGTTGATGAGGAACGCCTCGAAGAAGGTGTAGAACGCGTTGGTTAGCTGTAAACACGGCGACAAAGGTGCAAGGATGAAATCACCTACAGACTGTTCCATAAGATACGGTCTGAGCGTTTTCAGTTCTGGAGGACTGTGCCGCCAAATCACATAGGCCGCCAGCAGGTTGATGCCCGTCGAAATGACGCCGTTCGTCTTGATCAGTGGATTGTAGTAGGTCTGATATTCGACGCGGCTCATTTTGCGCACTGCAAATTGCAGAGAGCTCTGCGTGTCAAGAAATGAGTAAGATCCGTTTCAAGCGCATGAAAAACTGCGCAATTTCAGAGAAATATTAGCACAGACGCTCGGGCATATTTCGTGGTGGCCGGATCTGTCTCGCTCGTTCATGGTGCGTGGCGGCAGGTGAATCGAGGCACATTACTGCGAGGGTGCATCTAACATCATGAGTTCAGCATCCGGCGTCACTGCCTGTGCAGCAACTGCTGGCACGCCTACGCCTTGTTGAGAAAACTTGTTGACAAGAAACCAGTCCGTGCCATCACAATCCTTCCTTTCATTGACTAGAGCCCCCAGATCAATATCGTTACCAGAAGTGCGACAATGTGCATGGCATATTTGTGAGGTGTAGTAGCAGAACTTGGCTTTGCAGATGTCACAGCTTCTTTTGGCGCCGGTGCCAAGGTGGTCTGTTCGATCAATCCACCGCAATCCATCGGCTCGTCATCGACGAAACCCTGCCGTTCGAGCGAAAACAGCTCATCGAGCTTGGCGGACTTGGTGACTGCAGAGATTTCGAGTTTCATACAGCACTGCTCAAACCTGTGACGAACACGTCGTACAGTGAGCAGTGTCCTCCTATCAATTTGCGAGTATATTCAATCGACACTTGATTGTGGTCAATTTCAAGTCTGGTCGCCATTTTCTCCTGCAATCAGAGTGAGTTGTCGGGCAGCGCAATCTCCAGAGTGCCTGCAGTTCGACGAGCGACCGATTCGAGTGTACGAGCCAGCGAAGTGGAACAATGCTTGCACGCTCGATGATGGCACATGACAGTCGTCCGTCGGTAGATTTCAGCTGGAGGTACTTTCCAACAACTAAATGATTGTGTCGCTGCCAAATTTCTGTCACGAATGAAGTCTTACGCTCATTGGCGTGCGCCTCGCCAATCGACATAGAAGTTCTGGTGTAAAGTGTAAGATTTCCAGAAAGTGATGGCGGCGATTGCGCATCCTAAAGTATACTTGTCGAAATGATGACTGGGTCGGACGAGCCTCCATCGTGGAATTCGCCTCACAACTCTCGCTGCTGTTCGCGTCAACTACTCTCCACTCGACTTGCTCCATGTTTCCACCCGGAAGCGGTTTCGTCGATGAGAGTTCGCTCGTCATAAGCGTGGGAGACGACGTCGCCACGTCGTCGTGTTGCTGGTTTTGCGCCTGCCGAATGGGTGGGCAATCTTCTCACTTGCAAGGTCAAACCCATCGCACGAATCCTTTTACAGCACCCGAGGAGCGAAATCGAGCAATCGCCGTGACGATCTGTCGTCCGCTGTCGAATCCGAAAAACGAGCCACACAGCACGTCGTGGCCATCCTTCAGTAGAAGAGATGTGCCTAGCACCGAGTGATCGGGATCGCCGATGAGACGACCTTCGGTTGACAATCTGAACGACGTCATAGAGAGAAGTGTGAAGGTCGCAATACAGAATGTCCTCGTCGTTCGACGCGGAAAACGCCGACTTCAGTGCGACAAACCAGTCGGGTGTAAAGGGCGGTCCGATTGTGGACTCGCTGCAGGGATGGCCAACTGAAATCGTCCTCTCTCTACGGCAGACGTCTCACAGTCAAATCGACCTGTAGTAGACCCGTCGACGGGACGCTCATGCGCACGAACGTCTTTGAGGTCGGACGATTCGCGATGAACCACAATCTGCGTTCGAGGGTTCAATCTCTTGCGATACTAGCGCATGTCTTTTATCCGAACTAGCGTTTGCATTCGGAATACAGCAAGATGATGAGCTTAACTAACGAATATGAAAACTCCGACTTTGAATAGTGACGCAACCCTAGTTGTCACCTCGGAAAACTTGTTCGCCGGATAGTCGAGAACCACAACGGTGGCCATGGTCTTCGACGTTGCAGGACCTCGACGACGAAGTTCGGCTGCAGCGGAAAGAGCCCCCGTCGGGAGATGCGTCAAATTGGCACAAATCTATGGGGTGCGGTTTCCTGGCGGGAAATAAATCCATGTACCTTGTATGTAAGAAGGTCGATGACGACAGACCTCATTGCACTCGTGTCGAAATGCGCAAGTGCACCGCTTAGGTAGACTGAAATCGAGGAAATACGCGATTGTGGCTGTTGTCAAACCTGACGACTCGTTACGCCCAACGACGAGCGCCGAGTCTGGCAGCGAGAAACACTCGGGACACTGCTCCACGTATTCGGGACACGAGTCTCCAACAAGTGGATGTGGCGAAACCTTCAAATGCGTAGAGTAGCGCAATTTTTGCACTCAAACCTCGACAGTGGCTCTTGTGGCGTAGTCTTGCGAATGATCCCTGAGTTGTCCCGTAATCAGCACAACTTCGTCCGTATCCACAAGCGACACATGACCCGAGATAGGCTGAAGACGGCTCTGGCGGAAAGTCGCATATCCCGTTGGAGCACCCCACTGCGCCAACAGGGGAGCGCACTGCTCACCATCACGGACGGACTAAAACCGCAAGAATAGCGCTTTCTCTCAAAAATCAACCTTGAAAGCGACAGACTCGCGTCCATACAACGACATGGTGGCGTAGTATCGATCGAAAACTCGGGGATAGCGGCTTTCCGTCGCCCGATCCAGACAGTCGTCTTGGATTTGCATGACCTGCGACGGCATTCGTGTTTCACCTGCTAGCGAGGCAAACCTCGGGCAGTCGATCGCCCGCCGCCTTCACGACTTCGAAATAGCTGTCCTGTTGAAGCCGCCAATTTGGAGTGCGGTCATTTTCGTTCGCAGCGACGACGCGAACAGATCGACGTTCAGGCGTTGTAAGAGCCGAGCATCCGACCGATTTCCCGGCATGGAACAGCTCAAAGTGAGCGATTGAGTCGACCGAGGGCGGGAGTTCTGATGCATTCGTTGAGAGGAGCACGTAGTGCCTAGGGTCTGGCACGAAGATGAGCGTACCGACAGTGACGGTAGTCCTTCCGTCTACGCCGAGCTCCGTGTCGCCGTTGGTCTGCGGAACGGCCGTTCCGTCACACTGCGAGACGAACGCCCAGCCGAGTTGCTCCGAATCCGGAGTGCCGGCCTCGTAGCGAGCCGCGTAGTCGAGATCGGGAAGGAGTCGGATCTGAAGAGCGCTCGAATTTCGTGATTGCGACAGCATTGGAATTGTGTTTATCGATGACCCACAATGCCGACTGGGTCATTTCCACGACAACTGACAACATTCTCTCATGGATTTCCAATTGAGAAATCGACAATACGCCGAGGTCGTACAACAGTCGTGAGATGAATAGAGGGAATTCGGAACACACAAGGTAAGAGTAACGACAACCCTATTGCGACCGGAATACAGTGACGGCTATACGGATTCGCTCTCGCCTTGTTGCCGATTCTTGCAAAGTGCACACGTCCATCGATCGTGGCCGAATGCACTGAGACGCGCTGCAGCTCGGTTCCCGGTGGAATAATAGTCGCACACGCAAGAGGATCTCCGTTGGAACCATCCTCGATAATCACGGTATGCCCAACCAGCATCTCGGCCGAGACCGTGACGCTCGACAGTGACTCCTGTATCGTGCTGCTCTTGGAAGATTTCCCCCAGAATGAAGGGGAAACCTGTCGCAGCAGTCTCGGCGACTTCTTCACCCGTCGACAGTTCTCCAGATGCGTTCGTTTCCCATCATAGGGTGCAATGCTGGCATGCAGCGCAAACTGCAGACCATTCCGCGGTTGAGCGCCACGAACGTCGAACGTGAGAGTATAGTGAGTGGGCGAAACACGGTTGAACTGAGAATTAGTCATGTCCTGTTTCGTGTGCGGTGGTACCTTCAAGAAGCCCTTGACCTTGTCGCCGTGAATCAGCACGTCGAATCGGTCCGATCGCTGCTGCTGCTGTTGTTGTTGTTGAGCAGGCGGTCTGTCTGCCGCTTCGCAGACGAAGAATAGAATCGATAGGATGAGATGAATCCGCATAATGCTCAGTCTCTTCTCCTTCTCATGGAAACCAGTGTGAAGATGCGCCGTCGCCGTCACCGTCGTTGTCGTCGCCTGAAACCTGTCGTGGTTGGAGCGCGTCGTTTTGCAATTTCCGGCGCAGCGCCAACCGCAACTGAGCAGGTTAGCGAAAGACCGAGTGGCAGTTGTAGTACGAGCGCGTTGATGCAATTAGGGTCTGTAGAGTAGGGAAAGAATAGGTTTAGGGACGAGAGGACGACGAGAGGACGATGAGAGGCAGTGGGAGGGCGGTGAGAAAACGTCTCACACAATGCGAGAGGATGAACGCCATGCCCATGCAAAGTGGCACCGAGCTACTCTCAGGCGCTTTCGAACTGCCATATTATGGTCGCATCTGGCTAGTAGATGGCTCTCCGGGCAGTGCATTTCGACATAGGCAAAGTGCGACAATATCGATTTCGTTTCGAAGCACAATAGTTGACGGCAGCAGACGGTCGCAAACTCGAAAAGGCGTTTCACTTCTACTCATTGCATGGTGGTGGACGCAAATGTGCGCACAGGAGAAGCAAGGAATCAAACACGAGAGCAGCGAGAGAGAGAGAGAGAGAGACGGCCACCTTCCCTCAGAGGGGGGAGGGACAGTCGGGAGAGGAGGAGGAGGAGGAGGCAGAAGAAAGGGAATGGCTGGGAGGCGAAGTGCGCGCGCGCACGCGAGGAAATGCGCTTCTTCTTAGACGTGCATTGGTAGTCTGTCGGCGTGACGTCGCACTCGAGAGAAAGCAAAGAGGGCGGTTTCCGTGTGAGCGTCTTGGACGAAACGCGTAAATCACAATAGCCAGACGGGCGGCAATACGTAGAAGACATTCCGGAGCGGCAAGTGAAAGACGCGCGCTGGGGCGACGCCGTTCGTTGTTTCAAAGCGAAGGCAACTGGAACGAGAGAGGTCTAGACACTGAATCGCATCGCGAAAAGTATAAGTCTCTCAATCGCGAAGAGAACAGACGGAAGAACAGGCACACCAAATAATGCCTTCCTGCAGAAGATGCGAACGAGGCGAAGGGTGGAGTCGTTCGTTCGTTGCCGGTCTTCGGTTAACGCAGGAAAAACAACACGGCCCCACCCTTTGTTGTCTTCCTCTCCCTGCCGAATGGTGGTGGCGGTGATGATGATGACGATGATGATGATGGCGGGGGTGGTGGTGGTGGTAGTGCTAGGGCGTGCAGCAGCAGCAGCGGTGCTAGTAGTAAATGTCGGCGCAAGGTGATGGCACCTTTGTCGGTCGATAATGGGAAAGAGAAGGGAGGAGGAGAAGGAAGAGGAAGAAGACTGAGCCGCCAGTGACGGGAGAAGGAGGAGCGAATGGCCATCTCATCGTCGCGCGGAATGGACGATGCAGAGAAGAAGACGAATGTGGAAGTGGGAGGGAGGTGGGGAGACAAACGCTCGATCAAGTGACCACGACGACGGATGGTGGTTTCCGGTCTAGAGGAAGGGGAAGAAAAACGAACCACTCCCAACGCTCCGCTGCAGCTTGCAGATGGACACGCAGAGGTAATGTCAGCCTAAGAAAGGAGACAAAATGGAAGAGATTTGTGACGCGTGTGGGTGTTTCGTTCGACGCATCAGCGACTTATCCCGCGTTGCGGCTCTCTTGTTTGTTTCCGTTTCAAATGAATATCATCGATGGTCCGCAGCTGAAGAGACATGCGAATTCTTGGGTTAAATCACAGCGTCCTGAGGGCAGACAACACGAGCAGACCACAAACATTTCGTTCATTCCGTGACACTAGTTTCGTCCCCTTTGTTTTTCCGAGGGAGTTGGTCTCGCTCCCTTACTCGCGGTGGCTTCACCAAAATGCTCCTCTGTGGAGAAGTATGACCCCTTATGTCGGGCGATATGTTGTGTCTGCGTACGGGTGTGTTGTAAAGTGTTTTGTCTCGCGTCCTCGCTGGACGCGTGCTTCCTCTTTCTCCTGCATGACCGTGAAAGACATCCTTTGCCCATAAATTCACTCTGTCTCCGCGTATGCGACGTGGCGCGCAGAGACACGGAATTCCGCACAAAGTCGTCCACACACCAAGCGTCGTTTGACCGGTGAGCTGGCGAGAACGATGGCGCCAGACTCGAAGAAGACGCCCAAGAGGAAGACGCAGAGTGCCTCGAACGCGTCAAATGGAACCAGCAACGGGACGGCAACATCTGCTTCCGCTGTGGCCAGCAAGAATGCCGAACAACAGGATCAGGACCCGATCACGGAAGAGGATCATCGACTGATCAAGAAGCTGAGTGACGAGCTAAAGCTCGAGTTGGAGGTCAGGGAGATGAGCGTTTTCTGTTTTTGACATCGGATTAGTGCAAAGCCAACATGGAAGGAGGGGGTAGAGAAACGAACGCATGTGTTTCGCAGGATTACCCCGAGTATGCGACGGATCGCCAGATGCAGCGCTGGCTAATCGCCTGGAACCGCGATATGGATGTCATCGTTCCGAAAGCCAGGACTACCATCGACTGCCTCAAATCGTACGACTCACACAAACGCCATTTCACAACGGTCGACGAAGTGAAGAGCTTTCTCGAAAAGGAGAATCCACTCTTCGTACAGCACTATCCAGGTGCGAAAGACTGACCCGAAACCGGCGATCCATTCATCAGGAGTGATTCTGTCGGACGACTGCGACGGCGACATCGTGCTCTTCGAGAGTTCTGGTCGCACGAATCTGCGCGGAATTCTGACTTCGATGAAACAGACTGAATTCTACCGCATGAACATGCTGCGCGTCGAGGCCGTCCAACAGCTCGTTCGGTCCGGGCGAGCTTGGCAGAATCGAGAGCGTGCAATTTGCAGACGCAACGAAGCACGAACTGGACGTCGACAAACTCTGCGTCTGGTGGTGGACTGTGAGGGAATCAAGCTGGAAAATGCGTCCCCAACGAACATCAAGTCTTCCATGTCGCTCATTTCTCTCTTCCAGACCCACTTCCCGGAATTGATCAGTGTCATATACATCATCAATCTGCCGAAGCTACTGCAGGTCGGATGCCAGTCACGTGAAACCACATTCTCTCGATTCAGTTCATCATTCCGCTTCTGGAACAAGTGATGGCAACCCAGGCGAAGCGCAAGATCCGATTCCTTGGTGACGACTGGAAGGAAAAGCTCGGAAATGATGTGGGAATTTGAGATGAAACGACAAAATGTAAAACCAGCGTTTAGATTGGGCGGGAAAATCTGTATCCGCATTGGGGTGGAACCAAATACCACCCGGACGGCGAGTTTGGCGACATTCCGAGGAAAGTTCCCAAACCTTACAAGTCCGTCTTGTCTCCTCTACAACGCGCGCATTTGCAAAGCGGTGATACAGACTAGATGTTCCGGAAATCTACACGCTGGCTGAGAAAAGAACGATCAGCATGGGCGCACGAGATGTGCACCGAGAACGGGTCGTCGTTCAACGCTCAGGCCAGAGGATTCGATGGTTTTTCAAGGTATCACGGAGAGTCCTGACGCTAGGAATGTTGTGCCCACCCGTGCGCGGGCACGAATACGGGCGGACACAACATCCCTGGTTGAGGCGTTCAAACACCGGGAACGTTTCAGCTCCACGCGCACGACATCGACTTCTACATCGTTCGACTCAGCGACGGACGCGAAATCTTCCCCAAGCTGCGGATCATCACAGATTATTCGGCCGAGTTCGGCGAGCGGCTCATCGACCAGATCGGACAATACGACGTCGTCCTGGATAACTCGTTTTCACGCTGGTTCGGTCGCAAGTTCGACTTCTTCTGTGAAGTCGTCGAGTAGTGTTCCGTTTCTTTACAACGGTAATTCGCGACACCACAGACCAGTTTGAAGTGTTTGATTGAGATTGTCCCTGATTTCAGTCAAATCCCGCCTCGATGTACGCTTTTATCACCGTCCTATCATTGCAATTGTGAGACCAACAAGAGCACGTCGAAAATGTTGTGTTCCACGACCTTCGCTGTGCCCTAATTCTCATAAATCTCGTGTATCGAACTGCAGAGTAGAGAACGCGAAAATGCACAAGTGAAAGTTAGCGTCTGCACTGCTCAGTGAGCACTACTCGGTGGGCAGTGCTCGATGGGCAGTGTACTCCAATATCAATTTGATCCTCGACACGAGTCTATGCTTGCACTGCCTGCCCTCCACCCCTCGCGCGTGCTATTCCCTTGCGTTCCATCGGTATAGTGAAGAAGGGAGCCCATGTTTGGTTGTTCCTCGTGTGCCCATCCAGTGCGTACCACGCGCGTCTCGGAAGTCGTTGAGCAAATTTGGTACGATTACAGAAAGACTTAGTTGTCGTCGATGCCGAGTCTTCGACGGCACACGGACGATGCGTAGTTGAAGCAGTATAGTCGCATGTGGACACCTGAAAGACTTTCTCGTGATTGGAAATCTATGCGCCGAGACGCCAATCAACCATAGACAAGCCGTGAACAAATCCACCGCTTTTCCTGCCGGATGGACCGCCGAAAAAAGTTGAGCGCCACCTCTTTCTTCTCCGCACTGTAAGCGATGTCATGGATCTGTCCACGTGAGATCAATGTTAGAGGCTGAGAGTTGTGACAACCTCGACATTCCACTGACAGACGGTGATGCCACGACGATCGAGATCGCCATCAGGCGAAAAATGGTTGAGCAGTCCGTATCTGTGTATGCTTCAAAACGACTCATCGATTTCAACTAATACTCGGCCCCCTCGGCATCCATCAAGATATTATCGATGACAGACTCGTTGACGAACACCTGTAGAAATGGTCCAAGTTCCACGTGCAGAACAGGCTGGTTCGTGTATGCCACTTAATGTATCGCCATCTTTCGTTGAAAGATAGTCATTACAAGTCCCATTAACGCCATTGTTAGACAAAACGCTGGCCGTCTTGGTCCCAGTCTCGTTTCCAACTGCGAATGGGAAGAATTTAGCCGTCGGATCAATCGATCGATACAGCTCTTCATTCGGCGCCACTATAGGATCAGCGCCGAAGAATCGACAATTCGACTGCTCAGCTTTCAACTTTTTCTCTGCGGTAACGTCGCGTCCAACACCAAGCGAAATGATGACGCAGTTGGTCAACCTTTGAATGTCTGAAGTTCAAAGACAAGTTGGCAATCAATCGAGCAACTTCAAATTACCAGCATTTGCAACCACGTGGAACTTGGTCTCGTTCATGTTTCTGAAGGCTTTGATCGGCAGGGTTGGCAGCAACATTTCGCACTTCCTGCTTTGATCAAGCTGCGCGTCTTGAGCCTAGAGGACTTATGCTAAAATTTGGCCGGAAAGGATAGACGATTTGTGGCCGAAGTGCTTCGTCCATGCATCTTCTGAAATCCTGAAACTCGTCCACGGCGGCAAGCAATTCAAATTCTTCGATATTCCTTGGAAGATTGATAGTCCTTGGGGAATCTTCACTGCATGTCGATTCGCAATGTCAAGTACCTGGTCATTAAACTGATCATCAACGCTATCGAGGTAGCGAAGAGAACGGTAGTAACGAGGCGCAGGCATCCAGACCGTAACATTCTCCACTCTGGGGGCCGGTGACACGACGACGTATCACACGATTGACTGACAACACGATGCGGAAAGAAAATATTCATATAACGGTCGGCATGCTGTGTGGCGCGATGTAACATGGAGAATGTTGACATGGCATGTTAGCACGCTGTGTCAACACGACACGCCAGCATTTGGAAAGTTGCGCCGACAACACATGAAGCGAAGTCTTGTCGAAATGGAGCGCGTTCAAGAATCGAAGTCTATGCAGGGATCCCTCGCTCGCTTTATATTTTGTCGCATGGCACACAGGCCTCACATTGTTTTCAATGCATGTATGGTGATATAGACCGAAAGGATGATGATAACGATCGCCGTGACGTGGAACAGACGTATGAGCGTATCGCTGAGGCCAAAATCTCTACCAGCCGTACGTCGGTGGTATGCGAAGCGCTTCAATTCGGAGTACTTTACCTACGTCTAGGTAGTCCCTTCCTCGAAGCTGGCGAATTCGATTAGCCGCCGTCCGAATCAGCAGCTGAACGGCGTCTTCTTCGGACGTCGATCGTACAGTGGTCTTTCTCTCTTTTAGCCAAAATTTCTCATTAACGATCGGGTATTCGTGTGCCTGAGCGGATGTTGTTTTCTGACCTTCATCGTCTAGTTTCAACTCACTAGGTCGTGGTAATCAGTGTTTTGTGACATTAGAAGAACAACGCGATGAAAAAGAGTCCGTAAATGGCATAGAACACTTTGATGGAGAATATGTTGCTTCTCGAAGACGAGAGATCGTTTCCCCTTCCTCACGATAATGATCAACTTGGGACTCTTCGAAAGCATAATCAGGCCATGTCGGTCGTATGAAAGACGGGCAAGATGAGAACGGAAAAATCTCGACTAAATTGTGTACGCTACTGATGAATGCCACCTGTACATGCTCGATGCCATAAACTGATGACTAGGATCGTGTTGCATTTTCGACTGAAGTCGTGATCCTCATCATCCTACGACTGCCCAAAGTTCAGATAGAAAAGCACTGTGCGCCACTTTGACCAGCTTCTTCTTTGCCTTACGCTCGTTGGAATCCGTCCCTATCGTGCAGGTGAAATGGACCATGAATCATCCATCATTCCTTCTCGAGTTGACGTCGCACTTCGACCAAGGAGTGCCAAGAGAGGGGCGTCGCAGGAGCGCGAGGTCCGTGTCGCTCAGACGGCAATGCTGCGAGATAAGGAGGAGCCGCTGCGGCGGCAGCGACGGCGACAACGTGGCCAAGCAATCTCTCTCCGGTCTGCAGCTATCGGCACTGAAGCAGATTTTCTTCTCGAGGAGCGTTTGCCCAACGTGTCAGCGACACCTTCTCCACCCTCCACGAAAAGAGACAAGAGGAAAAAGATGGTAGAGCGCAAGATCTCGAGACATGGCCGATCGACAAAGATCATGTCACTGTTTCAACCGGCCGCCATTCTGACGATGCTAGTAGCAGTCTCTGCTGCCGGTCGACGTGATGGTAAGGAGTTCCCGCTCAAGCCGATGGATCCGTGCGACGACTCGCAGTGCCAGTGAGTGAACACTGCTCGTTTACGACTGCGAGACAATGACCCCCAAAGTCTAAGCTGAAAGATTTTCTCTCCGTAGTGTCTTGAACAGAAATGGTCGCAACTCGCGAGTCGAAAGTCATTCGTTTTACCCCCATCACCGCGTTCACCTTGTTGCGGAGAACTCATGTAGACTGACGATCTGCGAGTCGATTCCCGACGGTATGGACTTTGCCCCCGGCACGCCGATTCTACACAACACCACCACGGAGTGCTGGCTCTGGCTGGCGAACAATGCTCAGCATAAAGTTCAGGTTGCTATGCCTGTTGTACACGTTTGAGCGCTTTCCCCCAGTTGGCCTCCTACTACTGGTCGCTGCTCCTGAACAACACCGGCGACGCAGTAACGACTCCGACAAATGGATCCGAGCAAGATGTGAATAATACCGTCTAGATCTGGCAAAATTCGGAGGATTTCTAGGGATTGGACATCTTCAATGCCCTGTTAGATCTGAGCAATAGAGGCGTGCAACTCGAAATCACTGAGAATGAGGACGGTAGGATGTTTTCAGTCACATTTCATGAGGGAGCTAAAGGCGGCAACTGGGAGACCCGTCAACTTGTGGAGCGCTCAAACGGAACCGTCCGCCTTCGCTCGCTGAATTTCACTCTGTGGTACGACGAAGGAATCCTTCATACGAAGACCTGGCAGGTTGTGGCTACATGTCTTGCACTGAAATCTTCGAAACCAGGTGGATGGGAAACACTTCTACATCGGCTCGGCGAATTTCGACTGGAGGTCGTTGCGACAGGCATTTTCTGCGCTTTTATCCATTTATCGATCGATTGTTATTGTAAGGTGAAAGAGCTTGGCGTCATGGGCCGAAACTGTGGGTGTCTAGCGAACGACGTCCGCAAACTACTCGACATCTATTACATATATGGGCCATCGAAACAAGGACCACCCGTGCCGGTGGTCAGAAAATTTCCGAGTTTTCGCCTATGTGAAGATACAATAGATCCCAACAAAAATGAACGACACCTTGGACACGGATTACGACACAGTTCATCAGTTGCGGATGAATCTGTCCGACGGAAATGATTACATGGCCTACATCTCGGCTGCTCCACCGGGTCTATGCTCACCGAGACGAGAGCCCGACATCAGGGCCATGCAAGTTGCGATTGAGGGTGCACAGGTAAGGGATGGCTCAGAAGTGTGGAAGGGAAATCCTGGGAATCGCGTTCTAAAATCGACTGTTTAAAAATTCACCTTTCCCCAGACATTGTAGTAAACAAGTTCCTAGTGTGCTTGCAGAGCGTGCTTCGAATGGCCGTCATGGACTATGCGCCGCGATATCTCTACTCGCACGCCAACATGTATACGGGTTTTATTTGCATTTCATCATACTAAACACATCGCAGCTACTACCCCGAGCTGGAGAGCGAGATCAAGGCGGCCGCTTTCGACCGAGGCGTTCACGTTCAGTTCCTCATGTCCAGGTGGCCGCACACCTGGAATGTAATCTTCTTTTGGTAGATAGGTCCATCCAAAAATGCACAGGAAATGTACGCCTATCTCTACTCGCTCCAGGACTTTGGCAAGGGCCTTCAGTGCGTCCAGCACGTAAACGGTACGCTCGTCGTTACATTTACGAATGTGTACATGCGTGTAATACTGCCCCTACTTGTGAAGAAACGATGTTAGCGTGCCTTTTACAATATATTGTTGCGTCTTCTCTTGGAAGCCCGATGGCGTTTTGTCTTTGGATGTATGCGACACACACTATCAACGAATTCCCTTCTAAGAAATAACACCATCAAGTGAGATGCGCAGGAAGCTGTGTAAAGATGGGCAGCATCGAGGTTCGACTACTGGAAGTGCCCACCCAAGGATGGGAAGGAGTCCCGTACGCGAGGGTTGGCCACGCGAAATACTTTGTCACGGATGATACGGCCTATGTTGGTAAGAGAATTGAGACTGGGCACGAAAGAGGCGCTGCCATAGGAACCTCGAATTGGGCGGCAGATTATTGGGTGACTACGGCTGGAATCGGTCTGATCCTAAGCAAGACGGCTGGAAACGGTGGGAGAGATGACGATGATGATGATGATAGGGGAACTTTAGAAACTCATCTTGTCGACCAGCTGAATGCCATCTTTGAGAGGGACTGGAACAGTCCCTATGCGAAATCGCTTCTCGACTATACGATCGACGGGAAACCCAAGAGTCCAAGCACGACAAAGGCTGCGACGCACAAAGGAAGCACAGCCTCTAGTTCTCTTGCCATTGCTTCATGCTGTCTTGCCGTCATCTTGTCGCTGTTTTGAATGCTGCGACTGTGCATAAAGAGGAGGAGCATCTCCTCGAATCGGCATCACTTTGACGTTTCTATGCTATTTTTGCTCGTCCGTTGCTTTGCAATCTCCCGGGGAGAGCCGATACACAGTTCATCTGTTCTAGGGTTGCGTTGTCTCGAATTGGTGAGAAAACCCGTTACTTTTAGGGTTCAATCTCTTGAGACAGCATGTGATCTATCCGAACGAACATTCGAAAACGTATCGTTTGCACCTGAAATACGACGAAAATAGTCGGCTCATTTAACAAACGAATACAAAAAACTTTGATTCCGAAATAACGCAACCCCATTGGGGGCATTAGTTTCGATTCGTCTGATGATAGCGCGCAATGTTTTAGTGCACGAGCGTGGTTGAAATGAAGTCGGCACGCGTCATCTTCACTGTCACTTTCGTAGTGCGATTGGGCGATCCGAATGGGAATCGATGAAATGTCGCGGACACAGCAAACGGGCGCAAGGCGAGGGCCCAGGGCCTTTACGCGGCAATAAGCACTGCAAGAAATTGCTGCTAACTTTCAACGACGAATGAGATGAAAGACATTTGCTTGTAGTCGACTAAATGGACCGTGGAAATGTGCATCGTCATGAGTCGACTTACGATCGAGTCTTCGTGCGAGATTAGTCACTCTAAAGCTCACGCAAATTGGCAAACTGACGAGGAACTACAACTCAGTCGGATGAGCATCTGAATCCAGCAACACGGAAGTAGTTTGTACGTTGCACCGTGGAAACGCTTCCACTTTGCTAAAGGCTAGAGTCTCCGACGAGTGAGCGACCGTCCTCCGAAAATCGGATGGGAACACTCGCGCCTTCTGACGACGATAAAGAACGTGATCAACTGTCACGGTGTCGCCGCGGCGGCCAGGAAGGGAGAGGGAAACACACACACCAGCACGGTAGCCAACCATCTGCCCCGTGGTTTAGGCACTGTATGTTTGTTGTTGCCCCCAGTACAAGCTTGCCCTATTGTTGTTGCATCGCACGCGCGCACCCGTTCGTTTTTGCTTCTTGGCCTAAAGTAAAGTGGTGAAAGTTGGTAGTCGTTCTCGTTTCTCCCGAGAGTGTTGTCCCTGTTGGTTGGCGCGTCCTTGGGGGTGCTCTGCTGCCGTCGGTTGGGTGTGGTACTGAGACCGCTAGTCCCTGTCACTGGTACACACGGCAGCGATGGGCAGAAGTCTAGTCGTCGAGGAGAAGGATGTAGAAGAGGGAGGTGGGCAGAATATTCTGCAGACTCGTGCGCCTGATTTTTCTTTGAACTTTTGTTGTACCTTCCCCCCCCCCTTCCCTCTACGTTCACTCTGTGTGCGATTGGGAGAGAAAGTGCAGCCACACGACGAGAAGATGGCATCCCATCTCGTCGTGCGCAATCGAACGAGAAGACGAGAATGTCGCAACTAGTACAGTGACTGCATTTCACCCAAGATTTCAGATGCTTGGAATTCGCTGCTACCCATTGAATCGAATGAGCATGCGCAGACAAGCGAGCAGGCACTCACGGCGACATTCTGTGCTACTGCCTGTGATCTCGGGCATCACAAAACGTGACGTGCGTTGTCGTGCAAACATGAGACAGCGTCATCTCACCGCCGTATCTAGTACTTCCTCTTCTTCCTCTCCTTTTACATCTTCGTTCGGTGGGAAAGTGCACATAGTATGCACTCGAGTAGTGGCACGTGTTCCTAGCACTCGGACACACAGCGCCGTCATCATGCTAGACTCGATGAACGAAGGCTAAAGTGCGCAACGAATCGGGCAGTTGGTGGTACTAAACAGGGAACCGCGAATGCTGGTGTCGGTCGACCGCTGCTGGGCACGCGTTGCAAGTCAGTGCCTCGTGCACAGCGTGTGAATGAACACTGGCCGCGGTGACGTCGTCGGGCGTGCATAAGGGCGGCGAGATCGCCCTTTTGTAGATGCATTCAGTCCGTGGTGTCCGTGTGAATTATTGTGAATGCTGCTTCCTTTGTATGCCATACTTAGAAATGCAGTACCGTTTCCATTCCTGCGATTAGTGTCGGCTCCCGGCAATCTAGCAGCATGAATAAGAGAATTAGTAGACAAGTCGGTCTGTTCACTTTTCAGTCATCGTCTGCATTTTGCACACTACCGACTAGGGTTGCGGGGTATTTCGTTGGATCGGCGATCTGTTCCTCCTCGTCCTAGACCGGCCCCACATCAGACTGGAAAATCTCCGTCGTGTGATCGTATAACGAGCGAGTGCAATGTGCAGCAATTTCTCCGCCTTGCCGAGCCTATAATACCGTTCTCACGGGGAGAACACGAGGGAACCCAGACTTCCCTGTTCTTGTTTTCGAGCGGCGGAATCAGTTGCCGTGCACGCAACGTCGCCACCATCTCCAGTTTAGTCGTGTTCGTTAGCGTTAATGCGCCACAGCACTTCCCTCATGGCATCATCTCCACTTCCCGCGTCTTCTTGTGCCGCCCGTCTCTCCTACGTCTTTGGTGAAGGCGCCCACAAGAAGGGATGACAACATCAGTCAGCGGCTAATCTGCACTTCTCACTTTTGAAATAGCGCGGCGAGAACTCACCCTGCGGCGGCGCCGTCTGGCGAGCCAACACATTTTATTCACACGGAAAGTGGTGCTATTGTAGTGATCGGGGCTGTAGAAGGGAAAGGGATTTTCCACAAAAAGATGGGAAAGGGATTTTCCACAAGAAACGTGCAATGAATATGTACTGACTGTCTGCGCGTGTCTACGCGCCGGAATGAAATTTACGCTCTGCAAAGTCTTCGATTCTTCCGCCTCTCGCCATCAAATCGATAGTGCCTTCAGAAGGAACGTCACGGATGCGGGCGTAGATGGAGGCCGTTAGAGATCGCCACAGGTCACGGCACTGCAATGCGCCGGCTATTGGACAATGCGGTGTCTCGCATTTGCGTCAGCCGTAACGCATGCACCAAAGCGAGAATGCGTGTGCATGTATGCGACTCTCTCCCCTCAATATTTCAGCATGCAGACAGGTGGACATCCGACCCGTTCAGACATGCATAGCATTTCAGATACGGAGAGCATCTCCGCAACATCTGCACCTTTAGAAGAACGAATGCGAACAGCGCGACGAATACCACGCCGTTGATGAGCGCGTTCGTCGCGCGACTGGACAGCAACTGGGCGAAACTTCGGTCGTTGCCGTCGTCAGACCTCCGAAATGATGAACTGGTCAGGGAGGCGAAGTGACTCGGCCGCTTGTCGACCATGAATTCTCGACAGGTCGCACGAATGGGCTTCTAAATGTGTGAATTCTTCCCCTCTCTAAGTACATGAAAGTTGACTAATTTAAACTAACACACACACATATGTGCACTCTCAGGGTCAACCGATTTCAGACGGACAACTTTAGATCAATCACCGGAAAGCTGCTGTATTAAGGCACTGAAAGTGGAAATGAACTCACCAGTAGAAGATGCTTGTCGAGGAACTGTACAACCGGCTCTTTGTCCTCGTCCCTGAGTGCCCGAAGAATGATCCTCAGAAAGTCGTCTGCCTGGCTTATCCCTGTCGCTTCGACAGCGTCCTCGTTTTGATCCAGACCCTCCCTACGCCCCGTCCAACCCATGCGTCTTCTTCGCTGGTCATCAGCCTCGAACTCACGGCAGACCGTGCGAATCGGCTTCTGAATGTGTAAACTCTTCTCTGCATTCGGCGACTAGCTGCCTGAAAGTCGGCCACAAAGAGTTGGCGGCGCATCGAATCACCGAAGGTAAAACCGAACTCACTAGTAGAAGCCGACTGCTCAGAAACTGTGCCACCGACAGTTTGTCCTCGCCCTTGAGCCCTTTTAGCATGATCTTTAGCATGGCGCCTGTCCAATCTTTTTCGGTCGCCCGCTCGTCTATCGGCTCATCATTGTTCTCGTCTCGGTCCTTGCCGTATCCGGGCACGTCCGTGTGCTCTCTTCGCTGGTCATCCCTCTCGTGGGACCCTCTCGTCGTCATCGTCGAATGCTGTTGTTGCGACTGCTGTTGTTGTGACTGCTGACGCACCGAAAGGTGCACTGCGTCCTTTTCGCCTGGCTGCAGCGTCAGTGCGTGGTATGCCCGACTCGCCGTAGATCCTACGCCGCCGCAAAGTAGCAGCAGCACCAGCGCTAAGTGGTACGACGGCCCGCAGCAGAGCGCGACGGCTACCATTTCAGACTCACGCACTTTGTCGCGTCGGTAGATGGCGGATGTTGCAAGTGGGTAGCAAGAAGTAGAGCAAACTCGGCAGCTCACTCTCCGTGAACATGTATGTGCGTCGAGTAGCGAGCGGTCCCCGGTGACCGGCCACGACGCTCAGATCGGGGGCCCCGCCCACGTTAGGCACAAAGAGACGACGAGCTGTAAATCGTCCTAGTGAAGTCTAGAAACTTGAATTGCTTAGACGTACAGGTGTGTGTATTGTGCTGACGCAGTGCGATACGGAACTGCAGCAGCAAAGGCCGTCAAGGAAGTTTTCTAGCATCGGTTGGGGAAACGACTCTCTAGGGTGCGTCTCTTTTCCACACGCTTCTTTTCCACGCGTCCACGAATTCAGGGAGAGCAAATTCGTCGACAGACGTGAGAATGAAAACGATCGCAGGCAGACTGCCCGAAAGAGAGAATCATAAAACGACGACAAACTAGGCTGTGTTATCAGCGCCGACCACCTGCAAGGTCCTGTCACTGGATTGAAAGCGAGGTGTCGAGAAATGGAGACTCGGTAGCAATGAAGCATCGATAAATCTCTTTCGCTTGCTGTCGCATGATGTCTCTCGTGGGATGCAATCGGCAAACGACGGCGATGGTACAGCTGTGCATTGCTCATTTATACAGCTTTCGTGGAAAATCTTTCTCTCAACATTCGGCTTCCGAGCAGTTGGCAATGCAACGGTTGATCGACGCAATTCCACTCTACATTTTAGCGCTAAAATGAAAATGTTGATTTTGTTGATCTCTAACCGAACGCCGACGCATCTGTGCCCTCGCGGTAGACAGCCAAATTCATCAGACCCCGAGCGGCGACACGATTTCGTCTCTTGCAATAGCTCTGAAAATCTTGTTTACTGTGTTTCAGAATCCGCACAGAGATGTAGTGTTGAATTTCACTATTCGACGTCTCAAGTAGGCACTTGCCTTCTTCTGTGAATGTTTGCGTGGGCATCTGTCTCGTTCTCTCGTCTATCTTTCTGGTATATTCGGTCGCCACAATCGATTGCGGGCGAGGAGGCGATGCACGAGTATTTCGCCGAACGCGACCAGGATGGACAACGTGAGTAGACAGGCGAAGAAGATGGTGAACAGCCTGAATATGCTGGTTTTTATGGGACATTTTATGGGACATTTTATGAGACAACTTCAATACTTGTAGTGTTGGAAGCGGATGTGCGAGCTGTACGCGACGCCCATTCGAAGATCAAATGATGGAGAGGGAATCGCATAGTTGTGTAGAAGTGAACGATAAGAAGACGCGGTCAAGGCGAGCGCCCGATTCAGACGTTCCAGCTCGCGATGAAAATGTCTATTCATATGTGTGTTCCGGTGAAAAATCGCCACCTCACCGAGAGACGACGAAACCGATCTCCCTCGACGCAATCTTCGGGTCTACAATGTAGTAGTTGTCCGGATTGAAGTTGTTCCACGTCACGGGATCGCGCACTATCGAATACAGAGAATAGGTGATGGCAAATGTCTTGTAGGACGGGTCACTCAACAGGTAGTTGATGTCCATGTCGGCAGGGTAGACGATGATTCTGTGCTTTTCACAGTGATTACAAATGCGCAGAAGCAACCGATCTTGAAGGCCCTTCAACTTCTGACACTGTTTCGGATTGCAATACTCGTATGGGGTGCTGTCGCCTTCGAGAATCGCAAGTGTCCAGCCGTGCTCCATTTTTTGAATTGCCTGGCGTGGAGGTTGCTTCAAGTTTAAATCGAAAATCTGAATTGCCTCGTCAAACGACCGAATGGGCGGTTGCCGTTTCAGCTGAATGTTGAAGATCGCCTTGAAGGTGGCGTCGAAGAACGAGACGAAGACGGCGGACAGAACGATCCAGAAGAGGAGTAGCACAAAGATGGCAGTTTGACTACGGTCGAGATGCTCGAAAGACGGCTGTCGTACCAGGGCGCCGTACAGTCGCATCCACCAGCTGTTCCAGGGACGGCGAGTCTTGTGCAGACGGGCGTGCGAGAAGTGCAAGCTGCTCTTGTACGATTTTCAACACGTTCAATGGATGCACCGACATGCAAGTGAGAAGAACAATGCAGAGCACGAGATAGGCGTAGTACGTCGGGTCGCAGACATCGTAGTCGGCGTTTCCTTGGAGTCTGAGGAGGGCAATCTCTCGTATCACTCGCTCGAAAAGAAATTCTCACACAATCTTGTCCATTCTCGGCGACGTGTAGCCGATCTGCTTCATGTCCACAGGGAGGGTGTACGCGAGTTGGTCAAAGTGTTGCGGAGAATACTTTGACATTACTTGTGCGGCGGGAATCAAAAATCTACTACGTCTCGCATGATAAGCGATGCGTCCGCTGAGCCGTTCAGAATCAGTTCCGTCTCCTCTGCAGACCAGATCAGAACTTTCTCGGGCAGTTTGTACGGAATTCCTAGTATACATGGTTCGATATTTAGAACGGAAACGCCGCACCCGCAATTCTGAGCGATAACGTCAGGAGCTCGAAATCGGTACCCGGACGCGGGCAATCTTGTGGCGATCGCCCGACGCAATTTGTCTCTATGGAGAACAGTTCCGTTACAATTAGAGTTAGGTTATTTCGGAATCGAAATTTTGGAGAAGACTCGTTAGACTCAAGGGCCCAACCCCTTGCGATAGTGTTGGAAGCGAACATCACGACACGAGCACACCCACCAACGCATACCCAAAACAACAGCAGACAGGAGGGAAACAGATGGCCTGACTCCGGACACCTCGTCTAGGATCCCAAAAACCTGATATGATGTCGTATCCCATGCGGACACCTACCACCACAACAATGGCATGCATTCATCGTTCGTGCTCAAAATGCAGCATAAATAGTTGACCGATTCCGAAATAACCCAAGCCGAATTACGATGAAATGCCGTACCGAAAGCGGTCTGGTAATATCCAGTGTCGTAGATGGTCAATCGCAAATGGGCCGACATTTTCGGTGGGTTTGTGAGGTTTTTCGCAGACGGACTGCAAGCAGGGAAATTGCAATGAAATATGAAGTGGTGATGTGGCGACCCCAAACGCAGTCAAGTGGTCACAGAGTCGCGAGGAATTCTCCGTCTTCATCATATTGATGCTTGACTTGACGTTTGGTCTCTGGTAGGGTTGCGTTATTTCGAAATGGAAATTTGCGAAGAATCAATTCTTTAGACCGTTAGGCTCAAACCTCCCTGAAATAACTGTTTCCACCCGATAGAGCTACCGGAACGACATCGATGAGACCTCAACTCGAAGATGAGAAGGAATACAGGGAAATTATGATGTGCCATTTCAATATAAGCTTATATTGCAATCATCTCATATTCGTTTGTTAAACTGATTATATTTTGTGTCTTTTGTGCAAACGACGTGTCTTCAGGTGCTCTTTCGGATACACTGAATCACAAGGGATTGAACTCATTGAACTTTTGGGCTAATCTAACAAGCTTTCTCAAAAATTTCCATTTCGAAATGATGCAGTCCTAGTCTCTAGTCACTTCCCGGCATTCGTATCGTGTTTCGGCGGAGCATGACTCTGTAATAGATCACTTCACAGAGAAGGAAGATAATGCTGACGCCGTGCAGGCACGAGAAGAAGATGACGAATATCCTGATTGGGCGTTTGGTGTCATTAAAACATCAGTAGAACAAACCGGAAGTGCTGGAAGTGCACATGCCGACGGGACTCGCCCCCGACCTTCAGCTCGTACGAAGGGTCTTTGTTGTTGTAGTGGAAGATGAGCGAACGCAGCGATGGTGCAGTCAGCGCAAGTGCGCGATTGATGCGCTCCAACTCACGGTGCCGTCTCTTGTTCACCATAAAGGCAACGTGGTCAGACACGATCGTCCGGTCCGAGATGTAGTAGCTTGTCGGATTAAAGTCGTTGTAGCACACTTCGCACGGCGTGTACGCATTGGAGGCCCACGAAAAGTAGGACACTTTCCGGTGCGGATCGGCCACAGTCAGTCGAATGTTCGCGTCGACGGGAATCGCCACAAGCTTATCCTTGAGTTTATCCAGTTTCTGACACTGCTTGGGAAGGCAAAAGTCAAATGGCGATAGACCTCCCTCGTCATAGTACACCGTCCAGCCGTCGAATCTCATAGCAGCGATTGCCTGTTATCATCATTGTTGGAGAATGTGTACAGAAATACCAGCAACCTGGTCGATGTTCGCAATGGCGGGTCGCCGTTCGAGTTGCAGCGAAAAGAACGCTTTGAATGTGGCGTCGAAAAAGGCGGTGAAAACGATGCTGAACAGGAGCCAGATGCCGAGCAGAAGCAGAATGGCGGGCTTGTCGCGGCGAACGTACTCCAACGAGGGTTGGCGAATGGCGGGCAGAGCTGAACGGCAGATCCAGCTCGCCAGACTGCGAGGGCAATTCCGGAAGGTCGATTTTACAGCATACAGTCTGGTGGATTGTTTTTGCACAGGATTCAAGACGGCATACATCGTCCCCATGATGACAATGTACAAGATGGTGAGGATGTAGTAGGCTGGCGGACAGACGTGTGCGAGAAAGTCGTCCAGGCTAGGGTTAAGTTTCTCGTGAAAAGGTGAGCGGGGTGGGGAGAGGGGAAAGCAAAATGAAAGCCCCTGATTTGAATTGTGGCAATTTTGTGAAAGTCACGATGGACAATCTTTCACTAGCTAGAATTTCACACGGCGGGTGAAACGTTACCAAGATAGTCGCGGGAAATGACCAAGCCCCTCGAAAGCCGAGTTCTTCCGCGGGGACTGTTACTTTGTGACTGAACCGTCTCAACCGCGACCATAGAACGATGGACCATTTCGAGTTAGATTAACTCCATTCTGCTCCGCATATTTTTTCTCGCTCCAAAAACTTGCTTCCCGTGTTCACGGGGAGCTCAACTCTAGTTCAGATCGAGTGGGACCTGTTGTTCTGAAGCAATACAAGCCACTTACATCATCTTGGACATTGGCGGCGACGTCCAGCCCATCTTCCATTTGTCGACCGCAGACGTGAACGAGACGACCTCAAAGTCGCTGTCGGACATCTGAACCGAGTTCCCGAGGGCGCATGTGCGGTACAGTTACGGGTCGCAGAACTAGCGCGGCGTCTGCTGACCCATTCGCAACCATGGCTACGCCTTCGCTCGGAAGGTCGAGAATGCCATCAGGTAGCTCGAAGTCGAGGCCTTTGATTGACACTTTGGCGACGGAACGACACGAACAGAAATACCGGCAACCTGAAGAGTGGTCGTAATGAGTTCCACATCGGTGCCCGGATAACGACAGCGCCGAATGTCACCGCCACACTTGTACTCTGATGCGAAGTGTGCATATGTACAGCGGCGCTCAAGCAAGCAAACCGTAATCGGTGGAGATGTAGCCCGTGCGATACGAACAGAGACGTAGTGCATGCGACATCGTTTGTAGACAGTAGCGGAAGTATTCCTCCAGGGACTTTAGACTGCCACCGGGGCGATCAAATGACAATTGGCTAAAGGAGGCGCCACGACACGCCCAGAAGGGCAGCTTGAAAGACAAAACAGAGTGTCTCAATGGGTGCATTTTCAGTCAAAAAATTACCCACTTGCATGTTGCTGGCGAAACAATAATAGCATCAGTGCCTGTCGCTAGAAGCGAAACTACGCCCAAGTCAACCGAACCAGCAGAGCGACACTTGTGACGGGCTTCCCACCGACCACTGCACATCAGCCCTCATTGTCGTTCATTGTTCTCCTCTCCCACACTTGTGCGTCACACCGTACGCTCGTGCTCTTGGTGTCGTGGAATAAAGGTCCTCCCTGGGAGGACCAGTTGCAGTCGAGGCCGCTAGACGCGCAACGGTGAGCGAGACCGACAAGTGGTAACTGCGCGCGCTTCCCCTCGTCATCTCCCTTGTGTGTAAATTTGCTTGATTGAGGGGCCTCCCCTCTAACAGCACGCATATCCATCGGGATTCTGTCCGCAGCGTGTCACCTTTGTTCAGCGCAGGCGGCTACCCCTCTGATGACGACGGAACGGTGGAGACGATCGTCGAGCAATTGCGTCCGCGTCTGTGCAGAGCGCACGGCACATCACCGAAACGATCAAACTGAAGAGGTCGAGCGTTTCGCTCGATCCAGACGCGAAGTCGAAGACGGGAGAAGAAGCCAAGCAGGAGATTGTAGTTTCGATTGCTTGAGCCGTCTGGTCGTCTAAGTTGCAATCTTCGCCCGATGCCATCGCGCTCTCGTCGAAGTATCGTCACAGCCGTATCGCTGTCACTCTCCATGACGTCAAGGAGAACGACGACCACGACGCTGATGACGATGATGATGATGAAGGAAGCATGGTGGCGGTGTGATCGTTATTCGTCGTCGCCTCTTCGAGCCGAAACTGTGTGCACCCGAAGCAAGTACTTGCCCACTTTATCAAGTGCCCATGCATTCGGGCGGTCGATCGGGTAGAGAGATAAGTGAGAAGTATGAAGGATTTCTCTTTGAAAGTAGCAGATTCTTATCCGTGCTTTAGTGACGAACGAGGCCGACTAAGGCGACGGCGACGTTTGTGTTGAGTCTCGAGTTGAGCAGGGGAAAGAGGGGATCGAATGGCACAAATGCGTATTGTTGCAGGTCTGCCCGATCTGTGAAAAGTCTCTGGGCGGACATCATCCCTGTCCACATATGGTCACCGTGCACGCTAAGCAGCGGCGTCGGGAGTTCATGACGACGGAGCAGTTCGACAAAGAAGTCGCAGCAAGGGAGAAGGGGAAGGGGAGGGAGAATGTGGAAGCAGCAGATGAAACGCGATGACGGCGAGGACGACGGGCAAGGCTGCCAGTAGCAGGAGAAATAGCCGGACGAAAGTGGGGAGACCCGAAGAGAGCACGAACAGATGTGAACGGAGAACGCAAATGTTGTGGAATTGTTGTTGGTGTTTCGAAGAGGAAACATGGTGGTGGACATGAAGAGAAAAGCGAAACATCAGCTGAAGAATGTAGAGTGAAAAATAGCTTCATCTTGAGTATCGACGGCGTGGTCCATCTGGTGCTAGCTCAGGAAGAGAAACGATACTTTGGTTGGTAATTGTGCGCGTATCGCTCTTCGATGAATGCGCTGTGGCAGTTGTGGGAGGATGAACAATTTCCTTTGCAAAATGGATAGGTGATCCAGTGCATCAACTCACGCCTTCTTCTCGGTCTAGCCCCGCTCGCGCGTTCTAGCGATCCCAGGAGAAAAAGCTGCTGAGGGCTGACTTTGCAAAATGAGTATTACTATTCGTTGGGATGTTTGAGAGCCCAGACATCACGAATCGCTAGTGTCAAGTCGATGAGAATTCAAAGGTTCATGATAGGAACGAGTGCTTGGGTGATAGATGTGAGCGTATTCCTGTATGCATTTTACACACCACTCTGCGCGCACATTTGCAAACCTTAGTGATCGCCGCCGTCGCTCTCCTCCATCGGTCAACCCTGGCGAGCATTCGGAGTCGTGGTTGGACGCGCGGTAGTGGTGGTCGGGCGTGCCGTGGTCGTGGTTGGACGCGCTGTCGTTGTAGTGGGACGCGCCGTCGTTGTCGTTGGACGCGC
>JACMII010000095.1:0-36624 GCA_014805405.1 Bunonema sp. RGD898 | reverse complement strand
AGAATGGAGGAACACTCTTCCCGAACGGCACGTGTGGTTGTCCTGACTCGACCTACGGCAGCCAGTCGGTCTCGTCCAGGATCGAAAACATCCTCATCTTGCAGATGCGAAACCGTCAATTGTGGCCGTTACGCGATTCCTCAGCCAGGCGGCATCTGTCTGTGCCCTGCATCGTGGAACTCGTTCCGATGCACACTCCGTATGCTCTCACAAGTCTCTCAGTGCTTTCACCTTTCGCTCGCCTAGAATCCTTCCACCCCGCCGCCGCCGAGTCTCTGGACACCAAAGCCCGCTCGCTGATTTTCGTCGTCTCCCTGAAAAGCACCATGGGTTGGTCATGATCGGCGGCGCATGTCGTTCGGATCACACCACTCTGCAATTTAGGCCCGGACATTTCGCTGCTCATTCCGGCTGCGCGTCAACTTTTCCAGCAATGGCAGTCGCTGCATGGCTACGCACCCGACTCGTACATTCTGGCCGGATTCGTCGCATACAGTTGCGCTCGCAGACTATTGCAAACGTCCTCCTTCCGATTGCAGAGAACACGTCCTACGTCGGTCGGTGGGACTACTCGTCGTCGTCCAGCTTCCTGGACGGGCTCTCGAGTCTGGTCATTTCCACCGGCGATACTAAGCAGCCAGTCCTGTCGGCAATCATCTCTGCGCAACAATTGTGAGCGACCGGCCGTCCTCGTTCCGCACCGCCTAGTCGAAATTCAGCTCTCCCTTGATGCACGATCGATCGGACGTGTACGTGTTCGTGGACAGCGCGCCGTCGGACGCGAAACCCGTCGACTACATTCACACGAACCCGAACCCGTTGAGCGACATCGTCTCTCTGGCCACCGTCTGGCTTTCGAAGGTCTTTCTCGTGAACACGGGCTCGCTGTCGGCCAGCGATGTCGCCCTCTACAAGCAGATCGCGCGACTCACCCACGGCGACTACTTCCAGCCCGCGCAGAAGGCGTCGCTCACTGAAGTGAACATCTACGTCCCTCCTCTTTCATCACTTTGCACCTCTTTAGTACTTTACCGTCTTCAAGTGGTTCGTGCGCCAGGAGAATCTGGCCGTCCGCTACGACTTCCCGTGCGACGCCGCTGCATCGATCGACTTTTCGGCGGACGGCTCCGCCGCCCAATTCTACGTTCTCACTACAGGACGTACGCGCTCATTTGTACGCACCGAGACGAAAAAGATCATCACGTCTAGCGGGCGTTACCGTCGTTGGCTCGAATCCACCGTCGTCGGCCACCATCAACATTCCGTCCGTCTTCACCCAAGACAATACAACGGTACAGGGCAAGGAGAACGCCCTTCCAGTGCGAATGTTCGAGTTGCAGCTCTTTGCTGCCGGCTCACAGGCCGCTCACCATCTGGTCATCTCCGGCGCGGCGGGCTCGATCTGCTCGGCTCGCGTGTTTCTCTCTTCACTCGATACGATTCTATTTACCTGGAGTGACGACCCTCTGATCGATGCGGGCAATGGAGTTGCCATTGCAAGTATGCATAACGCCCTTTTCCCCGCGCAATGGCGATTTGCTCAGACATGAATATGATGAATACGGGGCGGCCGCTGGTCTCGTTCCAGTTCTCCAACTTCTCGTACATCGTTCGCCACTCGACCACCGGAGCAGCAGTTCGACCGTCTCCGGACACGGAAGTGTTCTCAACCGACATGCCAGCGCGATCCACTCACACGCACGCGTTCCGCGTCGCTCCTGCCGCTCCTCTGGGTGAAAGTTCCACCGAACTGAGACTGCTCCTTCCGAATGGAACACTCTTCCAACGGGTGAAACCGTCCTACGCATTCATCGAATGTGCGTGGGCTTTTGATGGCGACTTCGAGATGGACTCTCCTCTTTAGTGACCAATTTCTTCTGGTCTCCGCAAAAAGACGGCTGTTTCAACGGTGGAGTGATGTGGGCAAACTACTCGGCATGCACGTGCTCGTCACTGTTCACCGGCCAATGGTAGCTGTTGTGTGGTCTTCTCATTTTCTCTGCAACAGGTGCCAAACGCCCGTCTGCCAGAACGGTGGATCGCCGAATCCCTTCCCAGGAGGGCCGGCTGGGAACCCAATATGCTCCTGTTCTGGAGGCTTCCAGGGAATTCACTGCGAAATCGGTAGGCCTGACGACGTTCCTCGACCTTCAGTTCTGACTTGTCAGCGACCTGCAACCCGCAATCGTCGGAAAATCTCCAAGTCGCCACCCGAACGCTCGTTCTCGCACTGCAGACGACGTACTCGCAGGCCCTCGTGCACGATTCGGTCTGTTCACTCGATGTTTCCTAGCAACACACTCGCCGTCGTCTTTCCAGATCCTCACCTCGTTCACGACTTTCCTCAACTCGTTCTCCGCGAAGCACGCCGCCTACTACGACAGCTACGTGGTGGCCAACTTTGCGAACAAGACCAATGGATCCAGTAATCCGTTTCGTGTGTTGTCCCACTTGAGTGTACTGCATCCCTCAGCCGGGAAATCATCGCCGACCGCGTCTTGGCGCTCATTCGGAAACGCGTCCGACTTTTTGGCAGGACTGGATTCCGGTCAACAGAACTATTCGTACACCGAGGCGAGCGCTCAGCCCGCTTACTACAGCCTGGTTCAAGTTCTACAAGCCGCGGCGAACGGATCTTTCACGGTTCCTTTTCGAGAGCGGATCGTGAGAAATGCCAGTGACACATATAGTTCCACCCAAGATCGCCGGTATTCGTGTTCGTCGACGCGCCGGTTGGTCTCACAGCCCCCGACGAGTACAACACATTGGCGTACGGCGCTTCTTCATTTCCCCGACCATTGTCCGATTTAGTGCTCTCGCTGCTCAGACCCAGGCGCAGCTGCATTTCATCGTGTCGCCGCGATACGAGGACTTCTCGCAATGCATTTCGCTCGCCGATCAAGACGTCTACTTCCGACTGGCCACCGCGACTGGAGGTGTCAGGATTTGTGAATCATTATCATATACACTGTCCAGGGCTTCTTCTGAACCGATGCATCCAGTCATCCTCCGGGTCGACACTGCCGTTCATCACTTCGTACGGCGCAGCGCTGTTCCGTCTGGAAACCGTGGCCGAACAGTTTGTCGTCGACTGCTCGAAGGTAAGGAGCGGCAGGTGAGATCAGCGGCTACCTCCGATTCAGACAACCACGCTGACGTTCCCCGTCTACGACAGCACGAGCACGATCTATGCGTTCGTAAACAGCCTCACAATCCCGCAGTTCACGGTTACCGAGGGCACGAACGGTGGCCCACCCAGGATCATCGCGCAGGTCTCTCGAACCCGTCTTTCGATGATGCTGCAATGTGTGCATGACAGTCGAACTCGGCCAAGGGCACGGGAATCTATCCGCTCGACTCGAGCGTGACCGGCCCCCACTCTCTCATGGTTTCGCCCGCCACACCGGTCCCGGCCGGAACGAATGCCACCTGCTATGTGAAGATCGCCGAGCAGGTTCGCGTCTCCGAGTTGCAAGGGAAATGAGTGTTCACGATGCAGTCGATCGAAGCGGTCCTCGTCGACTTTGTGAACGACGCCTTGACGGACGGCTTCTCTTACTTTCAGCCAGTTCTCGGCGCGCCACAGCACGCGTCCATTCGAATCTCCACCGCCCTGCAGAGCGACCCGGTTTGACATATGCGCATTGCAGTGAACATGGGGAATGCACTTGAAGACGGTCAGTGTCAGTATCCCGTCGGCGGGCTTTACATCTACATCGGTCATTCGTCGACGATCGACCTGCTCGTTCAGCTACTACGTTCTGGACTCGGTGGTCTGTCCGGTTGCCGACGACCTGTTCTCCACTCAAGTGACGCTCTCGACCGCGGACGGCATCCAGATCCAGCGCTCGTCTCGGTCGTTCTGCTCCACGCGCGGTGTGCAATGCATGAACAACGGCATCTTTGTGGACGGCCAATGTCATTGCGGAGCCGACTGGCAGGTCTGCGAGAGAGAGAGAGAAAGCGCATTGTTTTCCGCTCCTCATCTAGGGCATGTACTGCGAGCAGCGGATCTGCCGAAACGGTGGCTCCCTCACGGGCGGTCTGTGCAAGTGCGCGACCGGCTACAGTGGCGATAACTGCGATTATCGTTTGGGGCGCATTGCTCGAACCACCAATGTGCCAGTGTTGCAGTGACGTGCAACACCGGCTACGACTTCTCGCTTGCCTACGACACGCAGCCGCCCGTATTCACCAGCATTGCACTGGTTGTGCAGGTAGGCGAGTGAGATGGTTGTGCGCCTCTTGCTCAGTAACATTATTATCGCCCAGAACAATGCCAACAACGCGCCGGCTGTGTCCTCCATCACAAAGGCGGCAGCCACTCTCACGCAAGCCGCAACGACGGTTGGAGGTGTGCTCCCGCGGCACTTCTCTCTGACGTCCTTCGACGAGAACAGCGTCATGTGAGGGGACCGATCGTCGTTTGTCGGCCGGCAAGTAATCATCTTGCAGCGCTGTCGCCCAGTCCCGTCTGCCGACGATCTTTTCCCGCTCTCTGCTCGGTTTGCCAACCTATGCGACCGGGCGACAGACCACGTCGGTTCCGTCTCGAGCAACAGAGGCGCTTCTGCTCGTACGGACGGCTTTTCCTGGCCAACTGACTGGGGGAGGCGTTGCAGACCGAGCAGCTGGCCATCATGTCGCCAACGTCGATTTGGCTCTTCCTGGGAAGTCTGCCCGAGTCGAACTACAACGTGTCTGTGCTGCTGACCGAACTGCTCGAGAAGGGCTCTCAAGTGAATGCAGTCTACAGTCCGTGGGACGGATCGCCGTTCCGCATTCCCACCGACGGTTCATTCGCCGTGGTGCAACAGGCGGTCGCCGCAACGAACGGTCGTCTTCTGGCTGTCACCCCGGCCGGAGTGCAGACCGTAGCCGCTACGCTGATCCCACTGGCCGCACAGGAGAACACATTGCTGCTGCAGGACGTCCAGGTCAGTGCGAGTGTTCGGGTGTTCGTCGTTCTCCTCTCTCGAGTGACCATCGTCATCGTTTAGCCATCGTGCGCGTCTCCGGGTTGCGTGTACACGTTTGTGGTAGACTCGCGCACGGCGTGGTTCTCGCTCTGGCTCGTCGCCACGAACGCATCCTCGTCGGGCACCGTGCAGCTGTCGGACGCGTCCGGCTCGCCGTTCACACTCGGATCATCCATCCAGTTGCTGTCCGACTCAGGGACGACCGTCTATCGAGTGTTCGCAAACGCGTCGTCCAACTTTGCCGGCCAGTGGCGACTCAGCATCAACTCATCTGGACCGGTGCGCGTTCAAGTGCAGGCGTCCTCTTCGATCGACGTTCATCTCGGCTTCACGAATCAACTGCTTAGCGGCCTGTCGCAGGCCGCACCGTTCTTCGAGATGGGTAAGTCCATTCGAGCGGCGGCGATCATGATAAAGAGAACGGTGGTTTAGGAAGTGGCGCTCCTTTCTTCGTCACGGCTCGAGTGCGAAGTCAGCTCGATGTGCCCGGCCAAAATGGAGCCATCACTTTGCAGTACCTCAAGGTGCGTCGCCAGTCGTGCGAGTTGTGTTGCTAGATCTCCGTGGAAAAATCAGATCTACTCGCTGGATCTGCAATCCGGTGCCCGAACTCTGCTGCAGTCCTCTGCTTTGTCAGCGCGCCATCCGCAGTCCTGCGCCGCCCAGTTTGTGTCGACCGCCATCCAGGTACCCGTCAATCCAGTAATTTGTACTTGGAAATCAACGAACGAACGAGCAGTCGCCCGCCGGCACTGACTTCGTCTTCGAACTCTCCGGCGTGGATGGCCAGCAACAGCCTGTGGTGCGCGTCTTCCAAGTGCATCCGGCACAGAAGAACTGCGTCAACGGAAAACGAGATTCATCCGGACTGTGCGTCTGCGATGCAGAACACTGGGTTACACTCATTCATTTGCGACCGTTGTGATGACTCGACTTCTAGGGTGAGACTTGCGAGCAACGTGTCTGCGGATACGGTGCCACCCCTGAAGGACTGGTCTGCAACTGCAAGGGAGGAACTGGCGAATTTTGCACGACTGGTATCCCATTTCGTGTTTGTTGTATTATGCACGCTTCTCGATCAGCCTATCTCCTGTACAACTCGTCAGCGACAAGCACGACGACCACAACTACGACGACAACAACGACCTCTCCGTCTACCGCCTCGACAACCAGTTAGACGTCGAAGCATTTGCGCATCGTTTGGATCTGTTTAGCTGGCTCGCAGTCCGCCACGACACCATCGACGGCTGCCACGACGGCCGGATCGGTCACTACACAGTGTAACAGAGTCCAGTTGATTCACGGAGAAGAGGCCGCCGCTTTTCAGCCACAGCATCCACCACAACTCTCACCACTGGCAGCACTAGTTCACCGACGAGCACAACGACCGCTAGCATCACTACGGGTAGGGAGAGATCTGCTGTATCTGCAATCTGCACCATCATCAGTGGCCAATGGACAAACAACCGCTCCGTTCGGATGTCCGGGAACTGCGCTACAGATCGTCTTCTTCATTGACGACTCGCTCGTCCAGAATAGCCAGAGTTTCGGTGTCACCGTTCCCAAGGAAGTGGCAAAGGGTGCATTTGCTTTCAAAACAACTCCACCCCTTCCTAAGGTTGCGCTACTTCATTATCATCATCATCATACTGATCGAGAGTTTTCATTTCAGCTAACCACGGCCGACGTACCTTCGGGAATGTCACTGTGTGTCGCCTCGTCTCAGGAAGCATTCGATTCCGGCCTGGATAGTCTGCCGCTACTAGTCCAGGCTAACTCGACCTTTGATCTGGCTAGGTGGATCTTTCCATCCTTCTCTTTGAAATCGGATCATACTAGTGCGCTCCTAATGTTCGCCACGCAGGCCTGTCCTGGAAACACTGCCAGCGGCGTGCCATCGACTGTCGTCATCGTAACGGCCAATCCGTAACCGTCCGCCTTGTTTTTCCATGAACATTTTACGTTGTCAGATTGGTGAACAGCGATGCCGCTGTGCAGGCCCTCTACAGCTATTACCCCAGTTGGCCGGTTATCTTGCTAGCCAGCGACCAGACGGTGCGTTGCCGCACCCTCAACGTGTGTGAATCGTTCAATCTAGGTGGCGTCGTCGTTCACGAACGTCGCGACAAAGTCGCAGATCTACAGCAACCTCCAACAAGCAGCTCAGTTCATCCTCTTGGAAGCATGCAGTTCTCCTTCATCTTCATAAGTCAGCAGCAATCGCCCAATTCATTACCCTAATTGTAAGTAGCACTGTCGTCCACCATGTGCTAAAGCCGAAAAGTGCGTGGGATCGATGATCACAGCGCTGTGCAGTCTCTGCTACCACCGGAAGAAACAAATGAGCGGTTCATTCAATTTCAGGCTACGTCTCGTTTCCTTCTTTGACAGTCTTCTTGACGCTTTTTTCATCGTCGTCGTCATCGTCGTCGAAGCGACCGACCACATTTTGCGTAGTGTACGAGAGATAGGCCGTCCAGAAGAAGTTGGCCACCTACGCACATACAGCACATCATCATGCGTCGTCTGTCTCGCAACTGACCTGTCGAACAATGCCCCTCCACTCGAGTGGAACCACGTAAAAATTGGTCATCTGCACGAGTGGCCAGAACTGGAAGAGATTGACAGCATCGTTGGTCGAATAAAGAAACGATCGACACCTGCAGACGGGTGCTATAAATCGGCCACCAGTCACGGCGCACATCCTCGATTGCTTTGGAGGGTCTTCGTCCTTCCAGCGACCGCAACGAGAAGAGGACGAGCGCGTTGAAGCCCGGCGCAAAGACTATCTGCAAACATGCGCTCTCCAAACTGCCCCCCTTGTCTTGCCTGATCAATAACCAGTCGCTTGAGTGGCAGCGTCTTTGGGTGTCCCTTCACGCGTTCCAACAGTCGGAACCAGGCGCCCACCGATGGACTCTGCAATCGCACTCATTACGTTGTGGAAAATGAACAGTGCGATCAAGTCGAGAGCGGCAACACCACAAGGAGGAATAGACGACTAGGAATGAAACGGTGCGACCCCGAGTTGAGGTCGACGCGATGGCGCTCACGATGAGAAAGGCGGCCAGGATGGCGAATCGTCCCGTTCTCCAGGCGTCCCATCGATGTGCGCGCTCGATTCCGAGCTGTGCGAAGAGATCTCCGCCTCCGGCAATCAGTCCTTCGATTGTTGTCGCCGTTGACAAACCGAAAAAAAACAAACCGGCGGTGACGATGCCCGTCGGCATTGGTCGATGGTTGACTTGACGGACATACCAAGTGATTGGCATCTGGATTCCGAGGGGCAGCGCTCAGAATGAGACGAGGTCACATGCAAAGCGTGCCTCTTCCGCTGCCACCGCCGCTGTCGACTGAGGCTGGCTGCCACACTGAGAGACGTACGCGTCTCTCCCTCCCTCCCACTCCGCTCTTCGATCGATACGCATCCGTGCGGCGCACACACAACTGCCAGCTGACTGACTGCGGCCACAGATTGATTCCTCCTCCTCTTTCCTCTTATTTTATTATTGACACACGACACCATTGCTAGGAAAGACTGCTACTGTCAGAAGAGAAAGAGATCCATAGTGAAGCGGGGGCACGATGATCATGAATCTGTCGCAAGTAGGGGAAGTCGAACTGGCCGCGTCATGGCCGTCTCGCCTGTTTTCATCCTCATGATTATCGACAACAATCGTTCTCTCGACTCACTCTGCGTGTCGTACTGAATCGGCTCCGGCCGATCGTTGATGGTCGGCAACTGGACGCTGCTCCGCTTCTTCTTGAATTCGGCCGTGACGTACGTCTTCGACAAGTCATCCCTATAGTTGTGGTGTTACTCGCCAGCAGTCGACTTCACCACAAACTCACGTAAACCCGTTCTCCTGGTCGCCATTCTTTCGCTGTTTCGTCACTAGATCGTGAATGCCTTGCAGCGGAATCAGATGGTAGTGAAACTGATTCTTCACGACTCGATACTCCTGCTCCAGCTTGTCTCGTTCCACGCCTGCAATGTCCCGCGGTGACAACGGCACGGTGGCTGAAAGTGCAACAGACCATCGACGTGTCCCTCGATGAGTCGATCGGCGAGAGCCTCGAATTTTTGCAGCTTGGCGAACGACGTGTCCGCCCGTCTCATGATGATGTCGTGCACGACCAGATCATTCTCCATTGCCAATCCTGATCGGTGAGCCTTTCTCCACCACGCAAACCGCCTACTTTGCTGCTCGCTGTCGCCCATCTTGACGAGCAGATCGACTAGATCGCGTTGCTCTCGATTCGAGGCAGCCGCCCTGATTTTAGCCTCCAGTTGTTTGCCTGCATCCTCGCACTTCGCCACTCGTCCCTCGACCTTTCTCTTCTCGTCCACATTGCGTGCGTATTCCTCGTTCTGAATTCCTTTCTGTGCCCGCCGCCCGGAGTCAAGCTCACCAGACGATCCACGTCGAGTCGTAGTCTTTGGATGCCGTCGTTCTGTTGATTTCCGTTGGCCTGTCGTTCCCATGCCTGGAGAATAGCAATTTTGGACGTGCGACCGATGTCGATCTCGTAGCAGTCTCGATTGACACGCAGCAGTTGCTCCCTGCAAGTATGTCTTTAGTGGTGTCGTCGTCTCCATCGGGAGACGCACTTGAGCTTGAGCAGTTTGTCCTGATTGGCGACGAACTGTTCCTTGAGCGCAGCGAACGAGGGATTCGTTGCTGACGCAAGTCCATTCGCCGCAGCAGCCACGTTGTCTTTCCTCGTGTTTGGTCGCTTCGGAATGGGCAGAATGTGTCGGGGGGCGAGCGACTGCGATGGCGGCGGCAAAAGGACGGACGCTCTGTTCGGAAACTGCTGCGATGCGGCCGTCGTTCCAATGGCGGCAACTGTAATGAGGACGGTGAAGATTTTCACTTTTTGCTGCACGATCGAGCGTGAGTTGTTTGATGAATTGACATTTCGGGTTGTTCTCTCCCTCGCCCTCCCTTTCCCCTCGGTCCTTGTCGTCACGCGTGCACGAGCTGACTAATTGAATGGAGGAAGACGACGCTAGTCACAACGAAGGCGACACACGCGCGCGCACACACACACACAACACACGACTCTCCCACAAGGCCTTTCTCCTCTTCTTCCCCCTCTTCCTCCTTCCCTTCCGTCGTACTCTTCTTCTCGCGTACTTCTCTCCCGTCGCTCCCTGCGCACTCACTTTCGAGATCCACTTCTCTCACCCCTCTTCTCTCACCCCTCTTCTCTCACTTCCCTTCGCTCACTCCCCCTTCTCTCACTCCTCTCCGCTCAATCCTCTTTCCCAGTTCTCTGATCAATCACCGCTGCCGGTGAGCTGCTTGTCAACAATTGACATCGAGTGGCCGCCACTTGACGTGGAATTCAAGTGGCACATCGAACTGCACAGAAGGTGGCACGCTATCTTGAAGCGACGAGACCCCGGTAGTCTTTGGCTCGTCGCATTGATTAGGCGAGCAGAGAGGCTTACGATTAGTGAGACTGCTGGCGGCTTGCAGTTGCTGTCTGCCACCGCCGCTTGTCCGTCCCCTTCCTCCCTCGACTGTCGTCAGTTCGTCGAGTCGTTGATTGCGTACGGTTCGATGGGCGACGTCGATCGCGGCTGCGAGTCGGCCGTCGGCACTGCTCGGACGATTGCGGGTAGGCTACGAGTGTTCCTCTCTTTTCTCCCCCGTCCTCTAATCGTTGCGCTCCTCACCTTCGTGGAGATGTTCATGGCGCGTGCAGCATAGAGCAGAGTGTTGAATGTCTCCTCGTACGAGATGGACGATGGAGTCACGTGAGCTATCATGCAGGTCTTTGAGTTTCCGCCCAACGAGTCCTATTGCAGAGCGTGGGAGACGCGAATGAAAGCGAGCGAGAGACCTTGAGCAGTCGAGTGAGCTTCGAGTCTCGGTAGTTGACGTAACGAGCTCGATTGCCGGCATTGCTCAGCGAGTTGATCACGTTGCCGAGCGCCAGCAACGATTTGTTGATGGCGGCACCCTCCTTCAGTCTCAGTCCCGTGTTTTGGGTGTGCGATGCCCGCTCGGATCCTGCCAGGTCGATGAGGAACAGCTTGGCATGCGGACGTCCGCCCTTCATTAGAGCAACCTGGCGGCGCCTTTTCATCACACCCACTCCACCCTGACTAGTTGAACCTGCAAAAGCGCGTGACTTCGTGATGAAGTCTTGTTCGCCATGGTGGCCTCCTGCGTTCGTCTGGCCGTACCCTCCTCCAAAATGTCCATCAACTGCAACGTGCTCGTTTCCGATCGAAACGAGGGAGGGGGCGATGAGAAAGAGGAAGCACGGTCTGCGTGTCGGGAGCTCTGACAGACGACAGTCCTGGAACGCGGACATTTCCCCGTTCGTCCTCCATCAACTCGAGCACGCCCCCGCCGTTCGGGTTCAGCAGGTCGCGGATGATCTCATTGTAGACCTCCTGCAGACGCGGACGACTGACAAGCAAGCGTGACAGGGGGGAGCATTACCAAGAAGGAGAGGTAGACTTGGAAGTCGCCGTTGTGGATCTTCTCATAGAGTGACAGCGTGAGCAGCGTCATCAGCCCGGGCTTCTCCTTCGTGCCGATCATCGTGTGCGTCTTTCCCGAGCCCGTGGCCCCGTAGGCGAAAACAGAGCCTAGGACGTTCGGTCAGACACAACACCCCCGGCCGACCGAACCGTTGTAGCCGTCGACGAGCCATTGAACGAGCGGCTCCGTGGCGACCGCATGCACTTCCTCCTGTGACGAGCTCGGTCCGAACACGTAGTCGTATGCGAACTCCCGTTCGTGCTGTCTGTTCTGGCGCAGAATGTTGTTCTCGTACTTCTCCGGGTCCACCAGCAGTAGTCGCTGTACGGATTGCACACAGCGTCGTCGTCATGTTTGGCTTCACAACAACTAGCGGCGTACCTTTTCGTCAACCGGAAACACGCACTGATGATGTCGTCGCGAGCGTTCGTTCGCATTCATGGGTCTCGCCCGAACGACCACCTCAACGGGATTAGTTGACTGGATTGATGGCATGACGATATTACCACTGCCACCAGAAAGGACGTGTTATTGCGCTGCTGTTCGTTATTCCCCCTTTCTTTGCTCCGAATACTATCGCTCGCTCGTGGAACGTCCTGTCTCCCGCTCCCCCCGCTTCTAGCTGTGTACGACGTGGGCCGCCGCCTCCACTGCATGCAGTCATCATCATAGCTAGTCATGCGGTACACTAGTGGTAAGGGTCCCCTTTTCGGGCTCTTTCCCCAGCTGGTGGTTCTGTTTTTCGGTGTGCGTGTGCCGCCGCCATCGCCGCGTCCGTTCGTGACACACGCAGAAAGAGGGAGGGCGGGCGAGATGCAAGCAAAGAGAGAGAGAGAGCACGCCAAATTATTCATTCCCCCCTTCCGCCACACAGCCCCTCCTCCCTCCCTCTCTCCTTTCACGGCATCGTACTGCAGACGGTCGGAAGGGAGAAGGGCGGGGAGAGAGGAGAAGGAGATGCAGGGAAGGCTGCAACAAAGGAGAAGCGGCACTTTGTCGGGAATATTTCAGCACGAGAACATCATGGCGTCGCGTGAGAACTTTGTTGGTTGGCGGTCTCTGGCTCGACGTGTCTGACGTACGTCGTTGCCTCCTTCTTCTTGTCCGTTCCCCCTAGTTGGCCGTGCTCAGAGTTCCCGCGAATTACCACCACCACCACCACCACACGCCAGACGGGTTTCGCAAGTTGGCAGGCGCCGAGTGATACCTCATGTCTTTCGCAATAATAAGGGCCCATGCCTGTCTCCCCGCTTCCCTAACATAAGGGGAGGGTGAGAAGAGCAGAGTGTCAATAACTCACGGTGAGCTGAGATTGGTTTTGCGCCGTAGCAGTAGCCCTCGAGACGGTTGTCCGTGGCGGCTGCTGTCGTGCCTGGTTGCGGCGGGCGCCACCAACCGGTGCTGGTGCCGGTGCTGCGCGGGAAATCCGAGTCATCGTCGTTGTCGTCGTTGAAGACGATAGTAGTCAGCCACTAATACCACCGAGACACACCTCCAAATCGAGCGAATTGCCCCCCACACGCGACCTGCAACACGATGATGGTACCCTTGTCCGGGTGTCTGGACAGTAGGGATTTCGTGAGGTCAACGAAAGGGTGAGAGGTAGATGGGTGGAATGAAGCCGCCGCCGCCGCCGCCGCCGCCGCAGTCAAAGTAGTGAAGTCGATTGAAGTATGATTTTGGGTGGATGTAGAAGGAGAAATGAGGGTGAGGGAGGAGGCGGGAGGAGAACGTCGGGTGCTGCGTGAGTGGAAAGGGGAGGAGGTGTGTGATGGCGGTGCTGCTGCTGCTGGCGCCCCTTCTCCTTCCTACTGGTTGCCCCCCGTTACCAGAGGGGGGGGGGGAAGAACTGCTGCTGGCAGACCGACAACGGCCCGCCGCTACCCTACAACTACTTGCCTTTGCTTGGCCCGACAATTGGCAGCACGCTGCACACCAAACATCGTGCTCGCTTTCCCGGCAGTTTGCTCGCTCGTTCGCTACCTTCGACGAGCCCCATCCACACTCACTCGCATAGATCAAGCAGTTCAGTCCGACAGACAGGTGCCCACTCTCATGCATGTCCGACTCGATGACGGAGGGAGGGGAAACGAGACACATGCTGCCCGGAGGCATGAGTATGATGACGGAGGCAGGGAGAAGGGGAGAGACGGCTCGGAGCAGCAGCGGCAGCATCGCTCTGCTTGATCCAGGGGTCGAGGGCATACGCGAACAAGTGATCGGCTGATTGAACTGACAAAGTCTGCAGCAGCAGACAGCAGCCGTCATGCCATTGTGTTGTCTGTGCGACGTTGGTGACTTCAACCACCAATCAGCATGCAAAGTCGGTCTCTCTTCTCACTCTCACTCCGTCTCCCTTTCTCTTCCCCCCCCCCCTCCTCAGTCTGGTTGAGATGTGCGGAGTCGCTAAACTAGTGTTGGAGTGAGTCGGCTGTTCCGGTTCAGTCTCTAGTGCACGCGAGTTGACGACTCTTCGGCGCCGCTGCTGCTGCCGCTGTAGTGGTGATGGTGGTGGTGCATTGTTGATAGCAGCACCAGCACTAGCGTACGGCAGCCTTCCTGTCGCTCCGTGTCTCTCTCTCTCTCTCTCTGTCCCCATCGAGAATTGATCGACGACACTGCAGGCTGCCTCTGCTACGACGGCTGCTGGCAGCAGAGTGTGTGTCGTCTCCCACTCTCCCCCCTGCAATATGACTGCCACCACCACCGCCGCCGCCGCTGCTGCTGCTGCTGCTCCTGTTCCTGCTACTCCGAGTATGCGGATGCTCCTGCATGTGCTCCTTCCTTCTCTTGCTGCTAGTGGATCTGTTGACTCGCGGCTCCGTCGTCTGTTTGCACCTCTCGCTCCTCTCCCCTACCCCCACCGCCTCTTCCTCTGCGGGCTTCTCCCACTCTTCTCTCTCTCTCTCATTGATTTTCCCTCGCCATGTGGGTGTGTGTTGGCTTCTCCCTCCCCCTTCTCTCGGCTCGTTCGCAAGCCAACCATGTCTTCCTTTCCCCTTTGCGTGCCTCTTCATTGCCTACTACAATTCGATTACGGCCTCTCCTTATTTAGCACCTAGTCAAGTCTCTCTCACCACTCTAATCGCATGTTCTTCTCTCCTCTTCGGGAAAGACGACGACGACGCGTCCCCGTCTCGCTTCTGTGCGCCAGTCAGTGAGGGAGGGAGAGGAGCGTGGGCGAATATTGATTTTCTCCGCTGCTGCTGCTGCTGCTGCTGCTGTTGGCGGTGGTGGTGTTGGAGCGTGGTGCGGCGCCCGCGAGCAGCAGCCTCGGCGCGTCTGTTCCTCCTACTCCTCGTCGTCTCTCACCAAACACGGGGCCAGCCAGCCAGCAGCCAGTTCTCTCTCGACCCGACCTTCGCGCTGCCTCACCCCGATGCGCGTCACAAGTCTCTCCCTCGTAATCAAGCTAAGCGACAACGTCCCCCCTCTTCGTGCGCCGTCATCGCGTTGTCGTCATTTGCGTGGTGTAGCTGGTGGTAGTTCTCTCTCGCTCTCCCTCGCCCATGTCACGTTGCTTCAAGATCTGCCCTCTCTCTATCCCGATGTCCCGTGCACACTGGTCGAGACTTCCGCCCGAGTTGCGATGATGCTAGCAATGTCGAGAGTGAGCAAGCGAGCGAGCAGCGAGAGGAAGAGGAGTCTTGGCCGCCTACACAGCTAGGTCTCCCACCCCTAAGCAAGCTGTGTGAAGCGAGTCCGTCCCTCCGCCCAGAGAAAGATAAGAGTGTGTGCGGTTGTTGCAGAGCAGCTGGTCGTCAACGGCATGTCGTCGTCGGCGTCTTCGGAAGAGGCGCAACTGGCGCAGTGTCAGGCCTACGTGCGACGTCACAACATTCAGCAGCTCGTCAAGGTCGCCATTCACTTCTCTCGCATTCCACTCACGCAACTCTTCGATCCTTCAGGAAGCGATTGTGGCGCTGTGCATTCACAAGCCCGAGAACCCGGTCGAGTTCCTGCGCGACCACTTCGACAAGCTGAACGAGCATCGATTACAGGTGTCTCATATCTCGATTGTTATTTGTTGGTCGTGCTGACTGGCGACAGTGGGTGGGTATAGTGCACTTGCCCGGGGCGAAAGTGCACGAGCGTGTGGGAGAGACGGCAATCCACATTAGCCGGCGAGACTGCTTGTTGTTGTGTCGTCGCGGCGGCGCACATGGAGGAGAAGGTGGAAGCTGTCTGCTTCTATTCTTCTTCCTCCTCCTCTTTGCCGACGAGTGCGTCGTGTATGATTCGGAGAGGAGGGGGCATGCTATTAGAATGGCGTGTCTCTCAGGATGGGTGGGGCTGCCGTGGTGAAGAGGAGAGGGGCCAGCCAGTATGTGGCGGCGGCGGCGGTGGTGGCAGTGTGGCCATTCCCGCATTGATTCTGCGGACAGAGAAGTCAGCGGGCAGAGCCAGAGGCCCTCTCTCACTGCCTGCCAGCACCTCCTCCCCCCTCCTCTCGGCCGCCCTCGACGTGTAAGAAGAAGAAGGAGAAGACGAAGGCGAGGAGGGACGCGTCTCTTTCTCTCGCCTCTGCCATCCGTCCGCTTCCCCCGCCCGGCGCCACCACTGTCGGTTGCAAAGCCAACTCGGCTCGACTTCTCCCCCGTCCGCCCCAATTGTGCCCTCATCTGCAGCTCCATTGTGTCGTCTCCATGGCACAGTGCGCACCAGAGTGCGCATCTGTTTGGAGAGCTGCGCTGGACTGCCTACGAGGGTGCAGCGCGCTGCTCCTTCTCCGTCTCATCGATCGCTCTTTCTTCGGCTGCTGCTGCTGCTGGCGGCCGTCGTCGTCGTCGTCGTCTCTCCCCCTCCCTCTTTCCTGCCGAGCAGCTGCTTCTGCACCCGCCACCACCACCACTACCACCGCCCCCAACAGCGGCGGAACTGAGCCCGATCCAAATGGAAAGCCTAGCTAGCACGCTGCCGCCGCCACCGCCGCCACCGTGCAGCCGCGCTCGCTTGTATCTGGTCCCCGCTCTCGCCTCTGTCTTCTCGATAACAATTGCACGCGCACACCACGCAATTTCACCAGCAGCAGCAGTCGCAGCCGCAGCTCGCGCCATTTCCAATCATTCGCGACCAGTGCGAGGGAGGGAGAGAGAGAGAAGGGACGTGTGTCCACACCCTGCCGTCCGGCATCGATCCGAACTGGCAACTGGCGGCAGCCCCTCTCCCCTTGACTGATTCCATCTCTTTCTCTCTCCTCACAACGAATGTCTTCTGTCTCGCGTGCATCGCAACATTTCGTCGGCTTCCGTTCTCGTTCTTCCCAATTCTTGTCGCCCCCAGTCGCCATCATTATTATTAGTGTTGCACTGCTGCAACCGCATGATTGTCCCCATGATTCGTGATTCATGAATTCATGCGCGTGTGCACGCCCGCGAGATATAGCGTCGAGATGGATTTCAGCGAGCGCCGAAGGGAAGCAGTCTTGCGGACAACAAACGAGTCGGCGTAGAGAGAGCGAGAGTGGGAGTGGGAGACAGCCGCAGCGGGAGTGAGGTGTCTCTCTCTCTCGCGCTCCGAAGATGGGCCAACGGCTGAGTCAGCTGACGTCGGGTCGCAGAGGAGGAGGAGGAAGTAACCAGAGGAATAGTGGTGCCACCAACTCGGGTGCTACGTCACCGACTTCCGCAAAACCAGCTCCTTCTGCAACCAGCCCAGACTCCGCTGCCAGGAGTGAAACTGGCGCGCCTGCCTCCTCAGCGAAGGTGCATCTCTCTGCCGTCTCTCTCTCTTTTTCTTCCTAGCAACAAACGATCTGTTGCCGGAGCGATGCGAGCAAAGTGAGAGTAAACTCACCCGCTGTCGTACGTCTCGCCGACGCAAGACATATTGAGAAGGGCGAGGGACACGAGGATGGGGAGGGGAAGGGAAATGCGTGACAAGGCTAGGCTGACTGTGCTCTCCCAGCCGCCGTAGCACGGGCTTCCCGACGACATTGAGAAGCAACAGCGACGCGTCTTTCCACCACAACAACCGCACGCACACACATACCTTCTTCTTCTTTTTCCTCTTCTTCTTCCTATCCATTCTCTCTGCCCTTCTTCCCTCTTCCTCCGCTCACGATTGTCGTCCTCATCATGAAACGACAGGGCCAATACCGAATCTCAGACATCTGTCTAGGCGATCTGCAGGTTTGCACACACCATTTAAGCGGGAGGGGGAGCACTGCACTCAGTCCTAGAAACAACGAGCGAGTGTTGCAGGAGGCGGCCGCGAACGCACGGCACACGTCCGACGATACGGACGACGTGATTCTGGATGAGCCGAAGCTGCCGATGCGCGGACGACGCGCCGGAGTGTCGGCCGAAGTGATCCGGGACGATCCGAATGAGGCGTACGAGAAGGTGGTCATCCCGAAGGACGACGTTACGCGAAAGGCGCTCGAGGCTGCCATGAGCAAGAACATTCTGTTCGCTCATCTCGAAAAGGTACGCTTCGACCGAGTGGTGTTGACGATCGAACGGACGAGACGGTGTGGCAGGACGAGAAGACGAACATCTTCGACGCAATGTTCCCGGTCGAGAAGGCGGCTGGCGAGACGATCATCGAGCAGGGCGAGGAGGGCGACAACTTCTACGTCATCGACAAGGGCATTGTCGACGTCTACGTGAACGGACAGTTTATGATCACCGTCCGAGATGGCGGCTCTTTCGGCGAGTTGGCGCTCATCTACGGAACCCCTCGCGCCGCCACCTGCAAGGCCAAGGTTGGCGAGATGCACGGCGTCGTTCAAAACCGAGTGAGTGAAACATGCAGACGGACGTGCGTCTGTTCGCGATCGACCGTCTCTCGTATCGACGCATCCTGATGGGAGCGACGATGAAGAAGCGCAAGGTCTACGACGAGTTCCTCTCGAAGGTGCAGATCCTCGGTGAGTCCTCGCCCCTCGCTTGTGTGACACTCCCCAACGGCGACCCTATTCAGCGGACCTGGACAAGTGGGAGCGCGCGAATCTGGCGGACGCGCTGGAGCGATGCGACTTCGAGCCAGGAACGGACGTGGTCGAACAGGGACAGGTGGTGAGCGTGTGCAGTTCACGCTCCTCACCCACTCACTCGTCCTCATCCCCTCTCCTCCTTTGTCATCATCCTCCTTCTACCCCTACTAGCACTCTCTTCTTTGGGCCAGTCTCCTCCCTCCGTTTGCTGCTGCCTGCTCTGCCGTGCAATCAGTGCCTAGCATTTTCTATGTAGATGCGTGTATCATCCGTCCAGTTCGATGGAGAGCGCGGTTGACAATGGGCGAGACTTGCAGCCGGGCGACGAGTTCTTCATCATCCTCGAGGGCGAGGCCGACGTGCTGCAGAAGAGAGCCGACGACGCGCCCTACGAGAACGTCGGTCGTCTCGGGCCGTCCGACTATTTCGGCGAGATCGCACTGCTGCTCGACCGACCCAGAGCTGCCACCGTCAGAGCCACGTCGCCGCTCACTTGCGTCAAGCTGGACCGACAACGCTTCGAGCGAGTCATGGGTCTGTGTCTCTTGCGCGTCCGGACTCCTCTCACTGCGTTCACCTTGCAGGTCCGGTGTCGGAGATCCTGAAGCGGAACGTCCAGAACTATAATTCATATGTAAAGCTCATGACCTAAACGAACGCAAGAGCGAACAGTCCGCAATGCCACTAGTATTGTTAGTATAGTCAGTGTCACAGGTCCATTCGAGAATACGCAAGGAAGTCTGCTGCTCCGCGCGCGCGCCCTCTCTCTCTCACTTTCCTCTCCCCGCAAGCGTACCATTCTTCTCCGTGTATCCCGGGCTTTAAGAGTTGCAGCCGACCGACCCACAGCGAGCCGTCCAGACACACAAGGTGCCATGTCTCCGATCAGACTAGGCATCTTGACACGGAAGAACTGCAACCAGACAACAATACACTGTCGTCGTCGCCGTCGTCGTACCACACCATCAATTGCTGTTGCTCTGCGTTGCTTGACAAACACAGAGCACGTGCGCGTGCGCGCGCGATTCCTCCTCCTACAATTTTCTCCCTCTTACCTCCTCCCCCCCCCCTCCCCCACCCACGTCGCCCTCATTTCAGCGCCCTCTCTCGTCTCTTGCCATCCTCCTTCCATCCTCGTCTCCGTCTCAACAGCATGACACAACCACAACCAAGCATGCGCGCACCATGTTTTGTCGCCGTCGTCTACTCAGCACTATTATTATGTATATCTCTTCTTCCACCCTCTCTATGTATGATGACGCGCGCGCGCGCTGCGTAGCTGTCTATTCTAAGCGCTCGGCACGCACACGCACCACATAGTCTCCCCGGCAAACACGCAAGCGAAGCTGGACGAGCAGGAAGGAACCATACACTCGCTTTAGTCGTCGTTTCAGGTCCATCACATTTGCGCACGAGATGGAGAACGATAATGACATGTTGACCGAGAATTCTGCACGTATTTTCACCCGTACACCCACAGACACAGACACTTCTAAGTCCGTAACGAGAGACGACGCTGACGATGAACGTGGCGGTGGAGGAGGCGCAATCTCGACAGACTTTGAGGAGCGGACGGCAAGTTCAGGACCTGTTCATTATTCGTTACTACTATGCTTGCATGGGATGTGTTGTGAACGTGAAGTGGCAGCGCGGCTGTCTCAGTAGAGCAACTCGTCGTCACGCGAGGACACTTCGTAGAGAGAGCCGCGACGACGACGGTGATGATGATGATCGTACGACTTGGTCGACGACGACTGCCGCTTGGTCGCCGCCGTCGCCTTGTCATCATCGTCATCGTCCACTATAGAACCCATGTGCATGATGATGGGCGGGTTGCGAAACCGACCATTGCCGGGCGTGGTGCAGTTGTCGTAGCAGGAGACGTCCATATGCAGAGACTCGTCGTCATCGTCATCGTCCTCCTCCTGCTCGTCGTCCTCTTCTTCGTCGTCCACGTCCTCCGACTCCTCGGCTGCCGAGTCGAAGGACGATGCTTGAGAAGGAGAGCATTGCATGCGAGCGCCGCCGCCGCCGCCGCCATGTCGTCCAGACCATCCGCCGCCCCCCGACTTCTTCGAGCTGCTCGTCCTCTTCTGGCGACGCTGCGCCGTCTGCTCGGACGCGCCATTGCTCTGAGCGAAGGAGGAGAGGGACGGTTTGCGGGCACGCTCGCCAGCACTGACCGGGCACATGCGCGGCGCCGACTGGTTGCGACGATGCTCCGACACGGACGCGTTGCTCGTCTCGGCGGTCCGTCTCCGCACACGGCGTCGCAGGACGGCGGACAGATTCGCGGACAGCACCGAGAACAGGGAGCTCGAACGCGATGGCGTCCTGAACTATCGAGCGTGGTGGTGTGTCGTCTGCGGCGAGCACTCACGGTCGCTCGTCGCTCGAGCAGCTCGGCGGCGCTAGCTGGGATTTCTGCGCACTCTGGCGGTGCAGCTCGGCGTCGTCCCGCTCGGCCGGGAATGGATGGCGATTGGTTCTGGTCGGCGCCGCACAGATCACGATCGACGGCGGCACGACGACTCGCGAGACGTTGCTGCAGCCCATCGCAGCAGCAGCAGTGCCGCTTGCACTCGTCTGCACCTCCAGTGGCTCCGAGATCGCCGGTCGTCCTGCAATGTACGTTTGCGTCACTCCCTCCCCCGTGCAGCCTCTCGCTCGCTCTGACCGCCGCTGTTTTGCGTTCTTCGCAATGGACGACGGCCGCTGCATTGCGCGTCTGTCTCGTCGCCGTTTCCAGTCGAATTGCTCGGTGCAGCTGCTGTAGCTGCAGGGTCTGCAGCAACGGCTCCATTTGGACTGCCGAATACGTCCCGCCAACTGGGTCTTTTGCGAGGACGCGACGGGATTCTATTCGTAGAGGATGCATTCGCTGCGCCGCAACAACGAGTTTACCGGAATACGGCCGGCACTTCCAGTTCGGTGTGAATGGATTTGCGACGGAGTTCGTCTCGTGCCGGCAACGCCACGACCTCTCGTCTGAATATCGCCGTTCCGTCCATGTTCCGACGGCATAGGAATCATGGCGGCGGCGGCGGCACCGCATACATACCTGAGAGGCCATGCTTTTTGGGCAGTCGCAGCGAGGGCGGCCGCCAGCTTGGTCCGATCCAACGAGTCGGCGGCCGAAGAGGCGCCTTCCACGTCAGAGGCACCAACTAGCATGTTGTTATCATCCGTCCATCCGTTTGGCATAGAAAGTCACGTACCGCCCGAGTCGGTGTCGTCGAAGAGTCGACGGGCATTTTCGATGAGATAGGCGCAGAGGGACGTGTAGAGATGGAGCCCGTTCAGAACAGCTACATCCACAGCCCTTGCCTTGTCCAGTTCTGCCGGACCCGGCGACCGTCTCGATCTGTCAGGAACGGCGCTGGCCGCGTGGTGCATGATCAGGTCGTTCCTGAGTCAGACCGCAATCCCTGTGAGCGATAACGGCCCGGACGTACCAGAAGACGTTCGGCGTCCAGACGATGGCCAGATTCTTAGCGTTCATGTCGGTCAGATGCTGGATCGCGAGCATGTTCGCGAGATGCTCAAACAGGGCACGGGCCGTTCTGCAATGCTCGTGGATTGTGGAAGGACGGACGGAGAGGGGGAAGCGACGGCAACGGTGCGATACCGAAAGTGAGCCGACGACAGGCGTCGCAAAGCCTGTTGCACTCCGGTCGCACGGACGATTTCGTCGTCGGCCGAGGCGGCTTGCAGCAATGCGTCGTGCAACGAGCGAGGGATCAGCGAACTAGAGTCTCGGTTTCCCCTCAACAACAGGTCCGCCGCCGCAAACTGACGTACCGTTGCAGATGACGAAAGAAGCACTTGAGCAGCGAGGACACCGCGTAGATGTCCTTCGAGGCGAGCTCCTCCACTCGACTCATGTCGCCCACATTCCAGGCGGCTCTGCAAGACGGACTTTTTGGAGACGAACGCGGGCTACGGGGGCGGTACTTGAGTTTCTGAACGGTGGACTGAACGCCGCACTGTCGGTAGATGCCAGTGACTTGTCCGCGCGTCTCCACTTCTCGCGTACACCACTCGACGACGTGCGGCACTTGCTCGGAGGTCGCCCGCAGGTATACCTCCAGATCAATCCCGAAACAAGGCAGCACGCGGATTCGACTCCGGCCGCCGGCGGACGACGACTTCCTCGTTGCCAGACGCGACGTGTAGGCGCGCAGCAGTCGGTTCAGTCGACGTAAACGTCTGAATTGCGGTTGTTGGGAAAGTCGATCGAGCGACAACGCCTCCTCACTGGACGCTCTCTTCGAGCAGACGATGCAGCAGATGCGCGTCGGCGGTGGACGAGGACGACGAGGACGACTGGGGAGGAAGCGAGTGTTCCTGTCTCGTGCCGTCTTGCATTGCAGACGCACCACCTCCCAGCAGTTGAATGCATTCGGCCGGGAAGTAGCCAACCGCCTGCAATCTCTTCGTTCTCGTCGTAGATGGACGAAAGCGGTACCGGCGTCATCTCGTGGAGGGCTCGATCGGCGGAAGGGCTGCATCTCGGTCTGGCGGCGATGGTCAGCTTGCCGAGACAGTTCGCGACGCCTCCGGCCGGTGCGGTCATCTCGACGACCGAGACGATGTCGCCGACCTGCGCGCGACAGACAACTCATCATCCATTTCGGGATGGATCGAGTGGGGGCGGATGTGGGTGTGCGCGCGCGCGGATGAAAGAGAGAGGAGACTCGGCCCAGTGGTCATGCATGAAACTTGACGGGCCCCTCCCTCTCCGACTACTCAAATATGGGCCGGCATTGCCAATGAAATGGGAGGACACGAAAAAGCGGAGAAGAAGAGAAGGGGGAAGAAGAATAGAGCGGAAACCGACGTTGAGCGTAAGTTGGTCGGGTGCCGCGGCTCGATATGCTCTGGTCACGATGGCGGCTCCGATCGCGGGCGCATTGACGGCAGCGGTCCGTTCCGCAGCCACCCATCGGCGACCGCGCGCGTCCAATTGCAGGAACGACAGTACCGGATAACAGTCCACGTTCGAGGCCACGGCCGAATTGCCCAACAACGTGTCAAGACGTTGTGTGTACTGCTCCAACTCGCGACGCGCCTCGCCAACGGTGCGCGCCTCGCCGAGGATCTGCAGAGGGGTGACCTTTCTAGTGTGCACACACACGACGCATACCGGCAACATGGAGAAACGACGGTTGAAGACGCAGGCATGCAGACGCTCGTCGAAGGCCGCAAAGTCCGAGTAGGAGCGACTCATCTGCCTGCAAATTGGCGGATTTCTCTCGGCCCCTCGCATAGCAAGAATCCTACCAGACATGCTCGGCACACTCGACCTGCATGTTCCAGTACGGACGACTGCCGACGAGCGCTGCGCTCATGTCGAGTCCGCCTGCGCCAAACGATCACATTGAGGGGGCGGGGATGGGAGACCTGGGGTTGGAAGCAGACGACACCGGATGCCCGCGAGCGAGACGTGCGGATAGTGGAAGTGGGGGCACACTCGACTCGACGTGCGCGATGGACCGGCGAGGATCGATGATACTGGCGGTCTGGAAATGAAGCATGCAGTTGGAGGAGAATGTGCGAGGGGAAAATGATGGCAGTGCGCGCATTTGCAGGAAGGCAGAAGCAGCGAGGACGAGGGGAAGACGGGAGGGAGAGAGAGATACGAAAGCGGGTTAGTGTGTTTGACTGCTCCTCCCTCCACCTGCTGCTGCTGCTGGGTCTCTTGTCTGTGCGCGCGTGCGCGCCCGTGGTGCGACGAGGGAGAGGGAGAAGAGTGCCGGAGGAGAAGCGAAGAACCGGGGCGTGGAGGGAGGAGACGAGGAGAAGGAGGAGGAGGACAAATATCACTCCCTCCCTCGTCTCTAATCGCAGTTGCCGTTGCGACGTCGGTCGCAGTGAGCGAGCGAGTGAGCGAGCGAGCGAGTGTGCGCGCTCGAGGCGTGCAAACAGCACCAGCAGCGCACAAGGAGACGGGAGGGGGCAAAGCACGGTCGGCCCAAATCTCGAGCTCTGACGTGACGCTCACGCTCTTCGCTGCTGCTGCTGCTGCTGCTGGTGTTGTTTGCGGAGGTGCAGAAAGGCGGCGGCGGCGGCAGCAGCAGAATTAAGACGGAATGAGAGAGCGAGCACAAGTCTCTCGACCTGATGGCGCGTCGAGCGAGCGGCGACGCCGACGCAGACGAGGATGGAGTGGTCGAGAGAAGATGCGCGGCTCCTGCTCCTCCTGCTGCAGCTGGGAGAGCAGGTTGCAGATGCGAGGAGGCGGTGCAGTTGCGCGTCGTCGTCGTCGTCGCCGCCGTCCCGCCTCCCTCCAGCCGTCGTGACGAGTCTTTTTGCTGAGTTGTCAGTCGCGTCGGCTCCATGTTGAGAGAGTGCTGCGAGCGAAGTGCTGCTGCTGCTAAAAGCGCGTGTTGTTGGATAGAGAGGGAGCGAGAGGGAGAGTCGAGAGGGCGAGGAGAGGTTGTCGAGCGAGCGAGCGAGCGAGAGACACAACACGAGCAGCGTACACTCTCCCCTTCTCGGTGGCAGGCGCGCGCGCCTGCTCTCACTGCTTTGGCCGCTGACCAGTCCCTGACACAGCTGCTCTGCTCGGACACACTTACTCAGCAGCCGTATCTCTACCTCCTCCCTTCCTCTCGCCATTGCAGTCGCCACAGGCAAGCTACCGTGCGCATCGTCGCAATTTTGGAAAGAGACGGCCGCCACCGCCGCCCTATTCGGTCGGGAGACGCGGCGGCGATGAAAGGCTGCGGGGGTGTGAGAGAGGGGAAGGGGAAGAGACCCCGAGATTGAGAGGGCGCGAAATAGGCCGTCTCACTCTGCGAGCACACACCCACCACTCTCCCCTCTTCCTGATTAGTTCCATCATCACCAACAGCACTGCTCGTCCGACGCCGCCGCCGCCGTCGCCACCAAACAACACTTGCTCTGTGCGCGCATGCATGCACGCCGCATCACATGTCTTCAGGAGGAAACGGGCTGGCTGACTGACTGAGTGACTGGCACAACAGCCACGCCAGGAGAAAAACAGGGTGACGCGAGGACGAGGGAGGCGACTCCCTGCTGCTGCCTGCCTGCCTGCCCCTCTTCACGAGAGCAGTCGACTAGGGCAGTGCGGGGAGAGAGAGCACGCCAGGAATGGGGCTGGAAGGGCGATGGACGATGACAGCCGCACGAGGGGGGGGGGGCAGCGAGACGCGGATGCGGACGGAGAAAGAGAGAGGGAGGAGACGTGACACGCACACACACACACACAGAGACATACGTTGTGGCGAGAGCAGCACAATGCTTGCGATGGACGGAGGGATTGTTAAACTGGCCACCGCCGCCACCGCTGCAGAGGGATGCAGAGACGGAAGGTGTTATCGCGGACTCTCGCTCTCTCTCTCCCCTTCCGCATCGTCCTTCCTCTACTAGCTCCTGCTCGTCTCCTTCCCCATCTTACACATCGTCCGTCCATCGCACGCAGCACGCACGCGGACACACCAGCATTAAGCAGCAGCAGCAGCAGCAGCATCGACCACACAACCGCAGCACATTCATTGCACCCCGTCGCCACCTCCTCGCATTGCTCAGAAGGCTCGAGGGGGGCGATCCAACTTTTGCAACAGGGCACCGCCGCCGCCGCCGCCACCGCCGGAGTACGATGATCCAGAGAAGGGGGGCGGTGCCGCCGCCGCCATATTCTGTCGAGGCAGATACGCGGATGACGACACTGGTGGGTAGGCGTATTGCTGCGGCTGCGGGCTGTACACTCGCAGAGGGGGCGCGCGATGACGTCTCGACTCCTCCTCGGCATCCTCTGAAAACACGGACCACAGCCAACGGTGCGAGGAGGAGAGAAGTGGGGGAGGGGCGGCGGAACCTGACGGGGGGCCTCGCCGTCGTCGTTTCCCGGGCAGCACGGGACCAGCGATCGCCGAGTGCGGATAGTCGAAGGTCTTCTGTTGCAGCAGGTCGAGCGCGAAGACCGGGATCGCGAGAAACTCGAGAACCTACGGCACACATGTGCTCCTCCCTTTCCTCTCTTTTCCTTACAGCAGCTGCGATCCACTGAGGCCGGACTCCGGCTACGCCTCGACCCTGTTTGTTCCAGGTCTGCTCCGTCGTTCGCGCCGCCATCCAGGCGCCTGACACCACACACGCACGTCGTCTACCCAAGAGAGAAACGTACAGACCGAGGATTCCGGAGATAAGCATTAGCAGAATGCCGGAGGCCGCGTACAGTAGCTCCTGAAATCAAGCGCTTTCGACGACGCGCGACTCGCGTTCGCGTTACCAGCGAGGCGAGCAGTCGAGCCCACGGAAGCACGCGCGGCGCATTCAACGAGTACAGCACCAAGATGACGATGCACTGAACGGCAATGGCGAACAGGTTGAAGATGACGATAGCCTGCACAGTCGAATAGCGACACACTCAATAGCGCGCGCGCGATTCGTACCTGTCCGATGGCAATGTATCCAAAGATGTTAATGATCATCTGACAAGCGTTCTCGCCACAAACCACATCCACAAGCCAGTGGATGACGAAGAGGAGGACGAGCTGGAACCAGCGCAGTGCGCTCTGTCGGACGCAACAGTTCTGCGGCACGCAGTCCAACGGCTCGGGCGGCCATTCCTCTTCATCCACCACCACCGTCACGTCGCGTTTCTCCATTGCTGGTGATTCAGACTACTACCCTGTGAGACAGCGCTGAACGGAATCGATGCTTCAATACAAGGAGGGAGGGAGGGGGGGGCACTACAGGCAGTAGCAAGCGGGTGTCGTAATGCCTTATCTCCTTGTCACTGCTTACACCGATTTCCTCCCTCCCCCTTCTCGCGGCTCCATCAGTGTCGATGCTCGCACGCTGACATGCAATCGTCTCACATCCACCAAGTAAGAGCATTTATCGGCGCTGATGCGCTGCATCATCACAAGGGGTCTTGACATTTCACCTCGTCGCCCGTCATCTCAAGACGGCATGCGATGCTCGGAAACAAGTCGAAACACACACCTCTGTGATCCAGTCGCAATAGGCGATGGTGCGCGAGAAGACGGTCGGATCGCCCTTCGCTCCACAGTCGCCGCCCCAACTGAGCAGCAGACATTGAGAGTTTGTTTTCCTGACACAACCTGGTCAGCCCGTACTGGTACCATGTGCCATTGAAGGAAACCATCAGCGGCCCGCCAGAGTCACCCTGCAACAGTAATGGAACGTAGGGTAAGTCGCCAAATCAACGAAACCGACCCCACAAGGCCCAGCCCCCAGTCCGCCGGCGCACGTCATCACATCCGGTTTGACTAGACCGGGAAAGTGGTTCTAGCGAGTAACGGGTTGTGATGCAAAACGGGGCGATGGAACGTCACCTGGCAACTAGTCGAATCGACAAAGGGGAGTTGGATTTGCTGAAGATTTGGTGCATGATCTCCGGCCGCATTCCAGCCTCCCCATCCGATCGTCCAGGCCGTGTTCGGCGGCTTCGCCACCGTGTCGTCCGTGTAGGCCAGGCAGATCGGCTGCACGTGTAACGTGATATTCGCGGGGTGGGACAACTGCAAACGACGGAAACTGGTAAGTGGAAGTGGCAGAACTGACGTGAATGAGTGCTATGTCAAAGATGGCTTCGTCGTTAGTGATTTGGAATTTCGGATGCAGGAAGATCTCCTTGACGTGAATGATCTGTTGCCCGGGCTCGGACTCGTCCGTACGCGAGAATGCGCCCAGCTTCACGCGGAATGTGCTCGGGCTGTCCTGCAGTGTCACGTTTCCCGAAATTAGAAATACGGACCTGCGAGGGGTAGACACAATGGCCGGCTGTGATCGCCCAATTCTCGTCAATCAGCGTGCCGCCGCATGCAAATCCACAGCTATTACCGTCTGGAAATGGTTGCTTCTGTGGATGCACCGAGCCACGGCTCGCCTGGAACACACCAGATGATCTGCCACGGCCAAGAGAACGGCCTAGCCGTGGCGCCATTAATGATCCGACTGCGAGTCACATTCCCGGACCCCAACGATCCCAGACTCAGATTTGGCGCAATCGGCGTTTGTCCGCATTGCATGCCCTGCGTCGTCACGATCTGACGCGGCAAGATCCCGCAGAGGACGAAGAGCAGCAGGCCGATCAAGGATGGCATCGCTTTCGGTCGACGACTGATTGCTGGCACTGCTTCCTTGCTCTAGCGGCAGCCGACTCTTATCGGAGACAAGGCTCGTCGCATCCATTCCCGCACGTCCCGAGGTCAAAGGTATTGCACATGAGATTGAACGAATAGTAAAGCTGACTAGTCCGTCAAGAAATGATCGGTGCAAGTTCATCGTCACACCGTACCATTCACTTTCGTTAGTACCGCTAGCAGTCGCGACTGGATTTTGATCACGATACATATGTGGTCACGACTTTGGCAGCGGCGGTATCCACTCCTCGTTCAAACGGATCGAACCCAAATCGAAAGCATTCTTGTAGGCTCGTGCAACAGACAATGAACGCGATGACTTCCTCATCGAAGGGATGGGGGGAAATGAGAGCATCGGCACCCGAAGAAACAGCCATCAGATTTGGATTCTCCGTAGTCGAATCTACTAGAAACTGAAATAAAATCGGAAAAACCGGACGCCCACGGGGTCCAAAAATTGCTCCGAACGCTGAGAACACCGGTTGTGCCGATCTGACTACAGTTTCTTCACCACTGTACGGGCAAGACATTCATTTCGACTTAGAGATTCAATTTCTCAACAATTTCAATGTGATACGTAATAGAATTTTATTTATTTGGCTGATATTGGGTGGCGTCTCCATGCGAGTAGGATTCGTCCAATCAAATGACGGATGTGTTGCGCATTTGTGAGAAACAAGGTACGATCTATGATGGATATGCATGTAATATCAGTTTGGGAGGTATTGCAACTTGTCCCTTCGCACTCACTGTAGCTTCTTGTTGTTTTCGCTGCAAATCCTATCCTTGATGCATAGCGATGACAACCGACGGGCGGTCCACTCGAACTGGTCCTGCAATTCGTCGCAGAACCTTACAACTGATCGATCGCGAGTATTTACTGGCAGCGTTGCGTCGCGCATCCACCGCCCCGAAAACGGCCGGCGAGAAGGGCAGTAGCGGCACGAACTTGCCCCAGCCCTTTTCCACCGACAGCTTGCCATTGCGCCACGCGACCTTCGAGATCATGCGTTTCGAAACTCGGACAATGAGAGCGGGAGACCTTGCCGTGCACGATTGTCGTTTCGGCGACTCCCTTGAAGGACATGCCCTCGAAGATGTTGTAGTCGCAGCCGTGGTTGTGCGTCGCTGTGCGGGCGCGCGGTGGCATTGTAACACTTTGAAAGATTACCACTCGAGACGGTCCTCGTCGCGTCCGGATTCCAGATGACGATGTCGGCGTCCGAGCCGACGGCGATTCGGCCCTGCAAATGTCCAGTTCCCCCTCTTTTCGATCAACATAGGCTCCACCTTTTTGGGGTAGATGTTGAAGATCTTGGCCGCCGTCGAGGACGTCACCGCGACAAAGCGCATGGCGTCCATCTTGCCACTTGCCACGCCCCGGTCCCAGACGATCGAGAGCCGATCCTGAACAATGGCGAGCGAGTCTCGATCTGTCGTGCCCCCACCCCCTCTCACTTCGAGTCCGTTGATCCCGTTCGGGATCTTTGTAAAGTCGTGTCGGCCCATCTCGCGGTGATGGCAATTGAAGGTACAGTTGTCGGTCGCCGTCAAGTTGAGCAGTCCACTGGGATTTTCTCGCGAGCATTCGAATCGTACACAACCGCGACAAAAAACCTGGCCAGCAGTGTCACAAGTGTGTCGGACGTCGACGAGTCGACGCTGAGCGGAGGCGAGCACACATAGCGGGCGGCGTGCAGCCAGTCCTTTTATCGACGCCATCATTGCACGAAGCTAGCGCTTGTTCAAAACACCTTGTCATAGTAGTGACTGCCGTCGAGCGCGAGTCCTGCGGCGATCGGTTCCCCAAATACCGTAGTGCCTCGTTTTCGGTGCTCCGCGATCGCATGAGCCGATCCCTGTGATTATACGCATCTTCAAATTTGCCATGCACAGTGTTACCTTTGTATTGACATGCACGATGTAGACTGGGCAGTGCGCTTCTCCTGCGAGCGTGCATGCACGATATGTGGCCTCGTCGGATAGCTGTCGTGTCAATGTATGGCAATGTAAAATGAGGGCAGAGTTTAAAACCGTCTCGGGTCGACTCTGATGATGTCCCTCGGGTCCGGTCACTCCGGCTTCCAACATTTCCCGTTCGCGATTGGCAATCACTTCGCCGTTCTCGGCATGCACTCTAGCCAGAGCGCCAATCTGTCATGGCATTATCGAATTGAAATGGAGTCAGAACGTGGAGACCGACCTCGGAGCAGACCTTCATGGCGTTGTACATCTCGTCGTCCGTCACCATGAACAGACCCGCGTAGGCCATGTAGAATTTGAAGGAGTTGATCCCTACATTATCGCTACGCGCATTTCGTATTTTTCCCGAACCGTATTTTTCTGAGGCGAGATCCCGCATCTGGTCGCGGATCTTCTCACTCCAACTCGTGATGGCCACCGAGAGACCGTAATCGCAGCAGACCTAAGGTGTCTTTCCAGCTTGTCAGCATAATTCCTCAAGACCTTGGGGTCGGCTCGTCCGCGCCACTCTTGATAAGCGGTCAAGAGGTCCTGTTGCTTCTGGGGCACGCAAAAGTCGATCACCTGACAATAGTTGTATTGAATTACGCTCATAAGACGCAACCATCGTCGTTCCGCCGGCGATCGCCGCTCGCGTCCCGTGGAAGTAGTCGTCGGCCGTGACCTGTATGATCTGACGTGCAAGACCGATCAACGATTCGAGTTCATACCACTCCGGGCATCATTGGGAACTCGAGATGAGTGTGCGGGTCGATTCCGCCGGGAATCACTAGTCTTCCGGTTGCATCAATCACTTGCACGTCATCCGACAGTCCAGTAATGGAGGGCTCGACTTGGACGATGATCCCGTCACGAACGAGAACATCGGCACGCTGGATAAAGTCGTCATTCACGACGGTTCCGCCTCGAATCAGCAGAGACGTCGACATCGTTTCCCGGTCGTCGCTCTTCCTGAACTGTTCACTTGAAGTGAAGGAAAGATTAAATGAAGGCGCTCGCTCGCTCGCTCTGTCGGTCGGTTATCGGTCGGTGGAAGTAGCTAACAGCAGCCAGAAGCAGGCTCGTTATCTGGTGCACCAATAATCATGCGTGCCCTAGTTGCATGTGTTCAAGAATCAATCCTCTCTAACCAGTGTCAAGGATGAAAGAAGTGCGCGTGCATCTAGAAAGTGTGTGTGATACAGTAGCAGTCAAAAAGATATAGCCCCTAGATCTTGGCAACGAGGAAAGCTATCGAAAAGCAGTAAAACGCGACTTGTTGGGTCTGGTGAGTGTTGATCAACGCACCTCCTATTGGAAACTGAAAATTCTCTAGCATGGCCTAATCTGCAGTCCAAAAACGGACTCGCGAGTTTCGCGTACACAGACCCTCCCGCGCAAAACCACCAACATCATGCATTTCAGCGACCCCGAAAATCTATGAAATCACGAAAACTCCAGTGAAAATGGGCGATTTTTGGGTGGAAACAGGTCACTCAATGTGGATTTGATGGTGCCGAGCGCTTTGTGTGACTGCCATTGGCAATAACGATCGTCTGGGTACGTCGAGGCATGCTGTGCACCAGTTCTTCGGCCCTCGTAGCTTGGAATGAAGCCCGTTCAGATTGTTTAGCTCCCGGAAGCGATCTTGCTCTGTGACTGCGAGCCATGCTTGAAAGCACTCAAAGCAACGTTCCTGAGTCAAAAACGACGAAAGAGGTGTGAAAGTCGTATGTAAAACAAAGTTTGTCACCTTCGAGACATGTTGGGTGGCCTGTTTCGATCCAAAAATCATTCGTTTTCATTGGAACTTTCGTGGTTTCATAGGTTTTCGGGGTCGCTGAATCGCATGGTGTTGGAGGTTTTGCGCAGCGAGGGTCCGTGTACACGAAACTCGCGAGCCCGTTTTTGGACCGCAGGATACACCCGATCAGATGGACTTTCAGTTTCCAATAAGAGGTGTGTTGACCAGCACTCTTCGAGTTCTACACGGTGCTTTTATCACTTGTCAATAGCCTTCCTCGTTGCCGAGATCCAGGGGGCTATATCTTTTGGACCGCTACTGTGTGTGAGATAACAGTGACGGAGCTGGTGAAACGGAGCACGGTTACTGTTTCGTCCGATTCACAATAGCGCGCGCACGATGATAGTCAATTCACTCTTGCTCAGTAAAGTACTCAACATTTAATTCGATTCATTCGAAAGCGTTCTCGTCGTACAGAGGTGTCGTGATTCGCGAGTGAGCTCTTTCGGTGCGAACACGGATCGAAAGCCCATTTAGGATATTGTAATGCTCGGTCACATGATTGCATCTCCGCTCAACACGCTCAACGCGCTCCACAACTCCCCTGTAATTAGACCTTGCCCCGTGTCTCTTCTTGAATGTGAGCTTGCTACTGATACGCCTCCTTTCACCCTTTGTGCGCTAGTGAGGAGGCGGCGGCGGCGGCGGCGGCGTCGTCGGCTCGATAAGGCTCTCATTCAACTAGGGCAAGTCATGTCGCCGCCAAGCGGACAGCAGCAGAAGCAACCACTTGATCTCGATCAACCAAAAACACCGTGGAGCTCGCTGGCATGGTGCTGCGCGGTGCTCTTCCTGCTCGGCGTCCAGTGGTCCGTCTACTACAACTCGCTCTGGCCCTACTTGAGCGGTGTCAGTGACGGCGTGATGATGAGTGGGAGAGATCAAAATATGTCAGATGGACAGCACCGTCTCGTTCACCTTCATGGGCATCATCGTCGCGTCCTACAGTGTTGGCCAGATCGTAACGTCGCCGCTTTTCGGATGGTGGAATCAGGTTTGAGCACGGGTCGATACAGTAATGCCCAACGCCCTGATGTCTTTCCCTTGGTTGCGGTTTCTGAAAAGAGACGCACGCATAAAGCCACGGAGTTGCGTAAGGATGAGTCATACGAGGTCATTGAGAGAACGTCGCATGTTATCGAACGGGCGGTCGAAAATTCGATTGTTCCTTCAAAAATGTCTGTAAACGTTTTTCAGACGGTCACTCTTGTCGTTAATTTGTATCGTTTTTATGGCTTTTGAAAGCAAAATCCGGAATAGTTTGCTGAAATCTACAACTATGCCTGTTTGATTCCTGGCACACCTCGACGAGAGCCTAATGTTAGCATTCCGAAACATCCTTGCCATTGGCGCATTTTATAGAAGAAAAAATGGACCAATGGAATGGAACAGAGATTTATATGCCATTCCCCACTGCATCATACAACTGTACAGAAAACGCTGTCCGTTCGATTTCCCGGCGCCGTCGGCATCGTCCTCACGTCGATTGGCAATCTCCTTTATGCCGTCTTGCCATTACTGCCGTCACATGACGTCCGCTGGTACATGCTTACTTCCCGACTGCTTGTCGGGCTCGGCTCCGGAAATCTGGCCGTCTTTCGTGCGTACGTCGCCATGGCCTCCACACAAAAGGATCGGAATCGAGCGGTAGCATTCTCAACGGGCTCCTACGTGCTCGGCATCGCTGCGGGACCAGCGGTTCAGGTTGTTTTGAATCATCGCCACGCAGACGGAGCGTGCAAAAACAGATGGCGTTCACGCCAATTGGAGAGACCGGCCATCGCATCGGGAGTTCCGCCTTCCACCTGAACATGTACACCACGTGCGCAGTGGTAAGACAGAGACCCTTTCGAGCAGGATGATGTCCGAGAGATAAACTATATGCACACACAGTTCATGTTCCTGCTCAATCTCGTCTCTCTGGTTCTGATGCTGGCCTCGTTTCGGGAGACTTATTTCGGCATCAAGACGTCGGAGGTTGCGGACAAGACGGGGGAAACGACATTGCCGCCACTGCCAAAGTTCGACCGACTGCCCGTGGTGGTGCTGTTGTACGTTTGGTTTGTCTACAACGTCATATCTACGAATCTAGAAGCGTGAGTGTCTTGTTTCCACTCTCTTACTCTGGATCCTGAGAGCAGAATGTCGTCGCCACTAACGCAAGTGCTCTTCAACTGGAAGGACAAGAAGGCCGTCTTTTGGAATGGGCTCTTCCACTTTTCCTGCTCCGCCATCAATGTTTGCTGCTATGCGATGCAGTCGCTTACGAGAGTCGGAAAAATGTACTGTAGCAACAGCACCCGTTTCCGCTTCAATCATCACGCAATGCGTCGAATTTCAGAGACCCCAAGAAGTTGATCATCTTCGCGTGCACGATGTTCGCACTCTACTACATTGTCGTATTTCCGTGGTCCTTTTGGCCGGACAGAACTCGGCTCATACGATTCGCGCCGAATTCCACGACCGAAGACACGTCGTACGACGGCGGCTGCTATCGCTCGTACAAGTATGACGGCGGTCCATCGTTCAATGTGGCGGATTTCACAGATGGTGCCCCGACCAGCATCGTCCACCAGTCGTGGGCTACGTCTTCGCATATTCTCTATGTCTAGGACTGTCGTTTCCGTTCATTACCGTGCCAATTGGCGTACTCTATTCGCAAGTCTTGGGCCCACGAAACCAGGTTTACTGAAAACGGTCTTCCTGCATCGAACATGGCTCTAGGGCAATATGCAAGGCGCGTTGGCGTTCGTCGGCGGTGGCGGCCGAGTCGTGGCGCCCGTTGTTTCCACGTAATTTCGTCGTTCTTCTTCGAATATGCACGATCAGATTTCTCTTCCAACACACCGGCTACGTGGCACAGTCCGCAATCTGCCTTACAATGCTCGCACTCGGCGTCGGTCTCGTCATCGTGACTAGGAAACGACTCGTCCCGCTGGAGGTCACTCCTCCAACCGGGAAATCCGTCGCCTATAAGAACGGAATGTTCGCGCGATTCTAATCGTCTTGTGAGGAGTGAAAGCCGCCAAACATACACGACACGCAAATGAAGCCAGCCTATAGTCGATCTGCGTTTTACATCTCATTCGAAGAGAAAGATTTCCCCTCGACCCATGTGCTGAGGAAGAGGTTTTCCCGACCGTCGGGAGACTTTTCCCTTCGTAGGGAGATATCCCAGAGAACACGGCACAGAGGAGGCGATCTCGTGCGACGACGACGACCGAGCGAAAGACACTCGAATGGACTCATGTCTGCTGCCATGCAAGGGGAAAATGTGAAGAAATGCCCTAAGCAGGTGCGAAAATACTTGCTTGTAACAGCATTTTACGACATTGTGGTGCAACAATGTCCTGTGTCCGAGCAAGGAATGTGGATTCAAACGAATCGGCTATAAGGAGTGCGTGAACGAGATGAAGAAGGGTCGAACGTGTGTATGTTGCCCAGAAGAACTAGCGCGAAAGAAGAAAAAAGAAATGAAGAATGACGAGAGCATCGTGCCTTTGTTTCCTCTTCTTATCTTCCGCCTCGTTCTTCGTTGTGCAATGGATCGTCTACAGTACGCTCGACGGTTGAAAATTGTGCTGTTTTAGTAGCTGCGCGAAGCCGGACGTTAATTGCAAGGCGACACTTCAACCCGCCGCTGAACGCGTTCGTCTCGTGGATCGATGCCGTCTGATTCCGATAGAGACGGCGTCCAGATGTCCAACACCTAGCCGCTCCATATGTGAGATGGCAAAGGTCTTTTGTTGCATGTCGCCCTGTTGCCGGCTGCGGACAGACTCCGCACACCCCTTGTGTTGCTCTCTTCCCTCCCGATTTACAACGTCGATCTCGGCCGTCGCTGCCAGCGTGGGCAGCCGTGGAGCAGACCCACAACAAGGCTTGGTCTCTCTGGCTGTGTGTGTGTGTGCCTCCTCCTCCCACACACGTCTCCGCTTCTTTCTTTCTTTCCGCTCTCCTCTTAACCCGCCCATCCACCCACCCATCCCACTCTCACTCACGCAACAACACCTATCCTATCAGGTTTCACTCCCACCCGTACACACGCTCATTTAGACCGACTATGGACGACGATCTTCGGTACGGTGGAGCCATGGCCGACGTCGACGATTCGGTTCGTCCTTCTTTACTGGGGATTGACAACATCTTGATGCGCACACATTTAGTCGGAGGCCAAGAACAAGGCCGAGGAGCGCGAGCGCAAGAAGGCCGAGGTGCGCAAGCGACTCGAGGAGTCGGGCAAGCTCGCCAAGAAGGCCAAGAAGGGTTTCCTGACGCCCGACCGAAAGAAGAAGCTCCG
>JACMII010000094.1:25067-43418 GCA_014805405.1 Bunonema sp. RGD898 | reverse complement strand
GGAGGCGTGTCGTGCTATCTTCGAACACTTGGATGACGTCTGTGAGCGTGCCACGGACCTGCTTTCGACCTGTGCTGCTCGGCTGAATGATGAGATCCTCAAAGAGATGCAAGCCTTCATCGAGGCCATTCGAGGATATCGTGTACAGTTTGCCCATAAAGTCAAGACGCTGTTCGTGCAAGCCAAACGGGCCGGAGCCAATGACGAAGCGCTGATGGAGTGGTGCAAGACCAGGGAGGAGACGCCATTCGCGCGCAAACTCCTCGACAGTTGGCTGGCGACGAAGCGACGCGAGTTCGCTGCCCTCGAGAATGTGAGTCCGAGAGAAATATGAAAACAAAATACGATTCGATCTAAGGTCGAGCCTCGGAGCGTGGAGCTGACGCGCGAAGTGCTGGAAAAACGTCGCGATATAGCACTATCAATTCTCGACCAGACCGAAAGCGGATATGCGCCGAACAAGGAGAACTGGGCACGACTGAGAGAAACGCTGAAGAAGCCGGAATACGAAGGACTGGACGTGTCTGTAGTGTCGATGGCGGGACCGAAGCGAATCGGGAAATCCACCGTGCTCAACTTTGCCAAGCGGGCCTTGTCTCACTGGGAGCAGTGTGGTCAAATCGATCCGAGTTGGCTCGACTCTGAAAAGGTAGGTCATGATTTAGGGCAATATGAATAAATGTTGATTTAGCAATTGTCTGGATTCGAAACCGGAGATACTGATGATGTGGTCACGACCGGAATTCTCATTTGGTCACGTCCATTTGTGCTGACCGACCAGAGTGGCAAGAAGTACGCCGTCATTTTGGTAGGTAAATTGAAAATCATATTGCCACATCATCTTGTGTAGATGGACACGCAAGGCTCGTTTGACTCGGTTGCCACGACACAAGACAATGCTGCTGTCTATGCGTTTTCCACTCTTCTGGCGTCGACGCAAATCTACAATGTTCGAGGCACAATTGACGACAACTGTCTCAGTTATCTGAACACGTTCACCACGTTCGGACAGCACGCTTTCTCGGCAGACGTCAAGCCCTATCAGGTTGTATTCTAGTTGCAATCACTATTAACGCCCTTATTAGCATCTTACCGTGCTCGTTCGGGACTGGACACTGAATCCAGATCAACCGGCTGGCTTCACCGGTGGAGTCAATCATTTGAACAAGCATCTAGAGGCCTGACTTCATCATTAAGTGGCTAGAACTGTCGGAATTCAGGTGACCAGTAAGATGAGCGAAGATAACAAGACGAAGCGCATAAATCTGCGCGATTCGTTCCAGTCGATTTCTTGTTTCCTCATGCGTGGACCCGGCGATGTGGCTCTGGCTGAAAGCGATATGTTCCGTGAGGAAACAGCGTTTAGAAAATTGTACAACCGACTCTATGCAGGAAGTTCGAAGGCATTCAAAGACGATCTGCACGACTTGATTACTGGTTCAATCGATCGTCGGAAGTCAGTCAACGGAACAAGGCTGAAGTGTCGCGATCTAGTGGGCTACATGGATGTATGTATAAAAGGGCGCATTTTGCATCTTGTATCAAGTTCAGAAGCTCCTAGTGGTATTTAACAATACAGCTATGCCGGCTCTGCGCGACGTCTTTGTGGTTCGTGTAGGCGGTTTTGCAATGCATTGAGTTTAGGCTTTCAAAGACAGTGCCAACGAAGTTGCACTCAAGAATGCCGTCGACGTATACCGATCAAAACTTCCTGGAGGGGCGAAAACTGTTGGCTTCGACGAGGCCCACAAGAAACTCTCAGAATTGGCACGACAACAGATGATCAGCAAACTGATGGATGCAAAGAACGAAGGCGAACGGTTCACGGAGAAGTTGGTTGAAACGGTGGAAAATGTACTCAAAGAGCTTAAGGTCAGACATTCCAACACTTGTGCATAAATCAGAAGAACGCTTTAGCTCGAAGCGACAGTTCATAATGGAACCATCGTGAAGGAACGAATTCAGCGATTTTTAACTGCAATCCAAGAAGCCGCAAAAACGAAGCACGTTGACAAGGCGTTCGATCGATGCAAGGCAGAGACACTGCACGGACTTGGGGATCTGATTCAAGGAGGACCTGAATTGGTAGGGAAGGCCGAGGAAGAAATCAAGGCAAAAATGGAGGAGGAACGGCAGAAGATTCAGGTTCTGATAATTCGACCGATTTTGACATGACATGTTCCAGGCGAAACAGTTGCGTGAGTGCGAACAGAAACTGGGCGACATCATCGCAAACTACGAGAAGGAGTTCGAACCGCTAGCCAGCAAGATTGGCGTCGACCTTGCGGATCAGAAGCTGCGCGCCGAAGCACTGAACAAACTTCGCAGATTGCCGGGAGCTAACAAGAGTCTGGAAGACAGGTTGGATTCAGAGCTCAACAAAATCAAGGAGAAAGTCGAGGTTTCCCTTTTGTTCTTTTTAGCAACATGTTCATGATTGCAGCTGCGTTTCAAAGAGCACAACCGCACAGTGGTCGACAATACCTTTAACGATTTTAAAAATACCACTGCGAGCGCTCTCGATGCGATCAACCCATCTAACCCGGATGTGGCGGCTCAAGTCAACGCGAAGTTCGAGGAACGTTCGACTGAGACGTTCGACGAGTTGAAGTTCAAGATCAAAGGCGGCGAAGCACAGTTCGAAAGTGCGAAGGAAAAGCTAATTGCGCTGATCGACGACTTCAAACGAGAGTCAAAGGTGCTTCGATTTTCAAAGTTAGAATTCCAGTGCTAAATCTAGACCTTCAAAGCTTTCCAAGACCGTGTCAACGAAGGTGCACTCAAGAATGCCGTCGACGCATACCGATCGAAACTGCTTGGAGAGGCGAAAATCGTCGGCCTCGATGAGGCGCACAAGAAACTCGCAGAATTGGCACAACGACAGATGATCGGCCAACTGATGGATGCAAAGAACGAAGGCGAGCGATTTACGAAGGCGCTAGAAACATCGCTCGCCGATGCTCTAAACAAAGCCAAGGTAGCATAGCATTTATACTATTGCCGCAACAGCCAGAATTCTAGGTCGAAGTCCAGTCGCTCAATAACGAGCTGATGCAGAAACGGTTCCAAAAGTTTGTGGAGCAGCTTCAGAAAGCCGCGCAGAAAAATAACGTCAACCATGTCTATACGGCATGTCAGAGAGATGCACTGAAAGACCTCGAAGTAGACATCCATGGTGGACCGGAACTGGTTCAGGGGGCGATCCAATTGCTCGAGACAAAGATGGAGGAGGAACGGCAGAAGATTCAGGTTCTGACAATTCGACTGATTTCAATGTGATGTGTTCCAGGCGAAACAGTTGCTCGAGAGCGAGCAGAAATTGGACGACATCGTCGCGAACTACGAGAAAGAATTTGAAGCGCTAGCCAGCAAGATTGGCATCGATGTTGCGGATCAGATACTGCGCGCCAATCCACTGAACGTGCCTCGCAGATCGCCTAGCACCAATCAGATCCTGGAAGCTAAGTTGGATTCAAAACTTAACGAAATCAAGGAGAAAGTCAAGGTTTCCCTTTTGTTCTTCTCAGCAACGTGTTCATGATTGCAGCTGCGTTTCAAAGAGCACAACCGCACAGTGGTCGACAATACCTTTAACGATTTTAAAAATACCACTGCGAGCGCTCTCGATGCGATCAACCCATCTAACCCGGATGTGGCGGCTCAAGTCAACGCGAAGTTCGAGGAACGTTCGACTGAGACGTTCGACGAGTTGAAGTTCAAGATCAAAGGCGGCGAAGCACAGTTCGAAAGTGCGAAGGAAAAGCTAATTGCGCTGATCGACGACTTCAAACGAGAGTCAAAGGTGCTTCGATTTTCAAAGTTAGAATTCCAGTGCTAAATCTAGACCTTCAAAGCTTTCCAAGACCGTGTCAACGAAGGTGCACTCAAGAATGCCGTCGACGCATACCGATCGAAACTGCTTGGAGAGGCGAAAATCGTCGGTTTCGACGAGGCCCACAAGAAACTCTCAGAATTGGCACGACAACAGATGATCAGCAAACTGATGGATGCAAAGAACGAAGGCGAACGGTTCACGGAGAAGTTGGTTGAAACGGTGGAAAATGTACTCAAAGAGCTTAAGGTCAGACATTCCAACACTTGTGCATAAATCAGAAGAACGCTTTAGCTCGAAGCGACAGTTCATAATGGAACCATCGTGAAGGAACGAATTCAGCGATTTTTAACTGCAATCCAAGAAGCCGCAAAAACGAAGCACGTTGACAAGGCGTTCGATCAATGCAAGGATGAGTCACTGCACGGACTTGACGATCGGATTCAAGGAGGACCTGAACTGGTAGGGAAGGCCGAGGAAGAGATCAAGGCAAAGATAGAGGAGGAACGACAGAAGATTCAGGTTCTGACAATTTGACTGACTTCAATGTGATGTGTTCCAGGCGAGACAGTTGCGCGAGAGCGAACAGAAATTGGGCGACATCATCGCAAACTACAAACGCGAGCTCGAAACGCTAGCCAGCAAGATTGGCGTCGACCTTGCGGATCAGAAGCTGCGCGCCGAAGCACTGAACAAACTTCGCAGATTGCCTGGCACCAATCAGATCCAGGAAGCTAAGTTGGGTTCAGAGCTCAACAGAATCAAAGAGAACGTCGAGGTTTCCCTTTTGTTCTTTTTAGCAACATGTTCATGATTACAGTCGCGTTTTCGAGAGCATAATCGCACAGTGGTCGACAATACCTTTGACGATTTCAAAACTGCGATCCACGAAATCGCGAAAACAAAGCCCGTCGACAAGGTGTTCGATCAATGCAAGGCGAAACTACTGCACGGACTTGGCGATCTGATTCAAGGAGGACCGGAACTGGTGAAGAAGGCCAAACAAGAAATCAAGGCGAAAATGGAGGAGGAACGAAAGAAGATTCTGGTTTTGGAAATTTGATTGATTTCAACGCAATATGCTCCAGGCAAATCAGTTGCTCGAGAGCGAACAGAAATTGGGCGACATCGTCGCGAACTACGAGTGCGAGTTGGAAGCATTAGCCAGCAAGTATGGCGTCGACATTGCGGATCAGACGCTGCGCGCCGAAGCACTGAACAAACTTCGCAGATTGCCTGGCACCAATCAGATCCAGGAAGCTAAGTTGGGTTCAGAGCTCAGCGAAATCAAGGAGAAAGTCAAGGAGAAAATCAAGGAGCAAGTCAAGGTTTTCTTTTTGTTCTTCTCAGCGGCATATTCATGATCGCAGTTGCGTCTCCTCAAGAACGCACCGAGGCTGCAGACCACAGGAGACAAGAAGTGGTATCAGGTGGGCGAGAGAGAGGGGATTCTTGGAAGTAGACGAAAATTGCAGATTCCGATGAAGATGGTGCACGCGGACCACAGTCAGCTTTACAAGAGATTCGACGTCGGCGAGAGGATGGTGATGCGTCCGAAGAAGGTCATTCTCATGGTCGGCGCAACAGGTGATCCGGCAATCATCAGCAAGAATTATTGTTACCGATGGGCAGGATCGGGCAAGACGACGCTCATCAACGGTATGACGAACTACATCTTTGGCGTCCAGCGCGAGTACGACTTCCGACTGCAACTTGTGTCGTCCGAGACCGGAAGACCTGAGACCGAGAGTCAGACGGAAATCATCAGCGAATATGTGCTCCACGCATTCCACGATAGTCCCGTCCCGTACGCGGTCACCTTCATCGACACGCCCGGTAGTTGTTGCGTGGCGGCTAAGAAGTCGAAATGACGGAATCGCAACACAGGATTCGGCGACACACGCGGTCTGGAGCGGGACGAGATGTTGGTGAGCATGATGGACACGCTGTTCCGCAAGAGTGTTAGCCACGTGGACGCAATCTGCTTCACGGTCCAAGCGTCGGCGGCTCGTCTGACGGTCACGCAGAAGTACGTGTTCAACGCGATCCTGTCGATTTTTGGCAAGGATGTGCTGCCAAACATCTTCGTCATGATCACGTTTGCGGATGCAATGGCTCCGCCAGTCATGGGCGCACTGAAAGAGTTCAAGCTGCACAATCAGAGCTTCTTCAAGTTCAATAATTGCGTTTTCTCCGTCAAACAAGATACCGCGACGGGCAGTGATGTCAACAGACAAGGGCCGCAGTCGGCCAACGAAGATACCATCAATCGAACGTTCTGGCAGATGGCCTACGAGTCATACTCGGACTTTTTCGCCGCCCTCGGAAAGGTGAGTTCGAGAGGAATATGAAAACAAAAATACGATTCGATCCAAGGTCGAGTCTCGGAGCGTGGCGCTGACGCGCGAAGTGTTGGAAAAACATCGTAAACTGGAAAAGGAAATCGAGATCCTCTCTCAGTGCATCAACCAAGGCCTGAGCGAGTTGACCAAAATGGGCAACCTAGTCCTAGTCGTGGACGATTTGTTTGCGCGCGAAGCTTCCAACAAGAACTACCGTCGACGGGTGAAAGTGCCGAAGACGCGGCGCGTCCATTTCACGAATACGCCGACGTCGCAACGATTCGTGACGAACTGCCTGGTCTGCAGTACGACTTGCCATGATCCCTGTCAAATCCCAAAGGACGAGGACAAAGCCGGGTGTGCGGCGATGGAAAGAAGCGGAGCAAACATCGGCTTCTGTCGAGTATGTAAAAACAAGTGCCACTGGTCCAAACACGTCAATCGCGACTTCGTCTTCGAAAACTATGAGGACGAAGAGGAAGTTACCGTGGACGACATGAAGCGAAAATATGATGCAGCCATGAAAGGATTGTCCGCGAAAGAAAACGTGTTGGTCGGTATCGCGCAAGAGTACGACAAGGTTCAGAAACAGGTACTGTTAGTGGAAGAAAGAATGGAAAAGTATCGTTCGCAGGTGGTGCTCAGTATGAAGAACGTGACGGACTGCCTAAACGAGCTGGAACGCATCGCACTCCGCAAGAACCTGCTCACGACGGTCGACTACGTGGACGAGCTGATTCGCGCGACGCGGCAAGAGAAACAACCTGGCTGGGAGTCACGACTGGTGCAGCTGGGCAAGGCACGTGAGCGAGCAGTGCTCATCAGTAAGATCAAGAAGGAAGGCCTCGATCTATCAGCATTCAACGACCCCATGCTCGAGGCCATCCTCAAGTACGCGCGTGCTTTGGCAAATGCGCGTGACGGAGAGGAAAAGAAACGCATCTTTAAACTTTTCATACAAGCCCTGAAGGACTTCATGGACAAAATGAGAGGGTCGTCAAATCATCATCTTACATTGGTGTCATGAACGCTGAAATGCATACAGCGGATGAGACTTCGAGCGCTAGGATACAGATGACTCGTTTATTTGACAATCACATTTGGTTGCGTGAACCCACGACAAATAATAAATCTGCAATATCTGTATCGCGTGTGGGAATTGCTGAGCCGACGGCGACCCTGGCGTCGCTGGCCATCAGTCCACGGCTAAGTTATCAATCACAGCCCTCCCTCCTAGTCTAGTGCCGCCACCACTCGTCCTTGGGTCTGTCTTGGGCTCCAATTTACGAGGGAAGGGCCTGAGGCCTTACCTCCGGTTTTGAGCAAGAGGATTTCCGTGCTCACAATTTGATGCTTTCGATCGCTCCGCCACGCACCTTAGCGCTGTCTACACATGATTAGTATTCTTCGAATGCTGTGATCATCGGCTGCTCTTTCAGTGGAATTCTGGTCATAAATTCGGGGGGATTCTGATATGAAATCCAAAGGGATTTCGACAAAACCCCAAATTTCCTCGGTCTATTTTGGTTCTCAACGAAGAGTACTTCTTTTGCCGGCGCTGAAGCGGTCTTACTCTTCAAAATTGTGCTTTTTGCGTTAGCTCAGCGAGGAAAAAATTACGCCAGTACGGCTAGCTGGTTTATGCATAGCCACCAATTGGCAATGCAAATCCAAGTCTCAAAGGGAACGATATGTGTCATAGTGACCAAAATATCTGTACCGAAATAATTGTGCAAAAGGCCCATGAGATAAGCACTCTTTGATGTGTTTGATCGATTAACATTCAACGACCCCAGACCGACGACTATTTTCGAGAACGCCCGTCAGAAGAAAGAGAGCAAGAAGGAAATCTGGGACCAACTCAAGATCTACGCTACCAGCTTGATCGCGTAGTTTCAAACGCTTCTCTCTGACGTCTTGTCGTATTTCCACTTTATTATCATTCTCGCCATATTACGCATACTCATCACATTCGTTCCCACATGAACCACTCGGACCAGTTTGTGTGCTTCAAGTTATCCTACTGCCGTGGCAGCTGAGGATTGTATGTCGGTCTGGCAATGCGGAAACCGAATTACCCTAACGAGTGGCATCCCTCGTTCCCGTCTAGCTGTCGACATGAAATTGTGCTGCTGCTTTGCGGTCGCGCCACACTCTGTCTGGGACCAATCGGCTGCAACCGCCGCCTCCACTTCCTCGACTCTGCAAGTTCTTCTCTGTAGCACGAAATTTCAGTGCCACCGCCTCCTCCCCGAATTGTCCCAGGGGAGCGTACTCTAAACCACTGCCGCCGCCGTCCCGCCTCTCTGCTTCCGGCCTGTCAGTTTACGCAGAAGAAAGAGAAGGGAGAGACCAAACTCTCGCTCACACGCACGCACACATTGGCACACGCCTCACAGGACACGTGATCTTCTCCGTCGCGCCGTGTTTCTTTCTCGCTTTCGCACGCTCCTCCCGCAACGACAATCGGCAAAAGAGAGAGAGAGGGTCGTTGGTCTTTCGGGTCGATCATCATTGGCAATGCGTGTAGTGCTGCTATCCACATTGCGCCTGGCGGCTATTGCCCCTGTGGCGACTGCCACTCTCCATGCAAAGTGACGAGCGGTAGTAGTGCTCGCCTGTCTAGAGGCCATTGTTTTCAGTCTCGCGCCGCGCATCATTGCGTTCACCGCTCCGGCGAGTGAGCTAGCTCCCTTCCTCCATTCGCATTTTGCCCCCCTCCTTCCACAAACCAGCGTTACGTGAGCACTGCAAAGCGGGAGGCAGACACGCGCTTGCTTGTTTTTGCTTCCCTGCCTTCCGACGCAGTGTGGCCAGGCTAGCGGGGGAGGGAGAGAGGGGGGCTTTGTGTCGCCTGCCGCCCATGAGGGGTGAGGGAAAAGAAGACCACCACTAGACCGGCAGTCGACTCCCCAGAGAGAGACGAGAGATGGAAGACAAGCGGGATGACGACGAGACACCGCCGATTATCGCAGTCACCACAGGCATCCGCTGGCCATATGTTAGACTTCTGACTTGTCTCGTTCTTTTCCCCCACTGCTTGCGTTGGAGCGGACTAGTGGCGGGAAGGGGGATCCGTCCCGAGCACGGTGATGTCCTCGGGAAGGGGGAACGAGCGCGATCGTGAGGATATCTTCCCCTGCCCTGTCGACCTGTCAATCAATCCGGGAAACATGCGCCGCTACTTGTCCTACTTTTCACATTTCTCGACCCCCCCCATCCATGTCACGTGTCATCGTGCCAGCTTGTCATCATTTCGTTCGTACGGCGGTTGCAGAAACCTCCTATCATCATCGTGCCCTGCAAAGACATTGACGTCCGCGTCCTGCCCATCCTCATGTCTTCTTGCTTTCGGCTGTGCCACCGCGTATTTTCGTCCCCTGCCCCCGCCGTCCAGATCCAGTCTTGGAGATCTCTCAACTTTGAGCTTGTCATCTCGCCTCTCTCGTCTTGTCACATGTCAGCATCCCTTCCACACTGGTTCCTGTCGTCGCTTCTCCTGCTTACCTTCTCCGTGACCGCAACCCCCGCTTCATTGTCAGTTGTCGTCGTTGATCACCCGAACGTAGTGTGTTGCAATGCCACCACATCCGTCGTGATGGCATTGCTCTGCGGCCGCTGCTGCAAATCGCCCATCGGAGGATCATCTTCATCTCGTCCTTCCGTCCTTTCTTCCCTCCCTCCCTCCCTTCTTCCCTTCCATCCAGACGGACATGTGTCGCCGCGGCCGCATTTCATTTCTGCCGCCGTCTCCCGCTGGACCAAAGGCCATTCTTTGCGGCTTGGATCTCGTGTCCAGTGCGTGTCCTGTTTCATCGGGTTGTCTGGAAAAAAGCCCTGTCTGTCGGGCTGGAAGCAATGGAAGAGAGTGGAGGCATTCGAGGAAGATGGAGGGCGGAGGACACCGCGGGGCTTAGTGTTGTCTCACGCTGCTGCTGCTGCTTCTTCTTCTTCTAACAAATGACAGCAGCAGCCTTACTCGAGAAGGCAGGAGAGAAGTGAAGCCGAGGAAGAAGAAGAAGAAGAAGAGATCCAGTCACGCGAGGAGGGCGACGCGAGGGCGCCGAGACGAAATAAGCTCCGATGGGCTTGCCAAATGCCAACGGAATTTCGGTCCTGCTTCCGCACGGTCTGCTTGGTCTGCTCGACGGCTCGTCTCGGAAGTATGGGTAAGACCGGCGCGATGATTTGCCGCTTTCCCTCCCACACCACTACAGCTAATCCCCCGCCCGGAATGGACGTTCGCGAACGATGATTGATAGCGTTTTGCATCCGACGTGCGTCGGAACAACACAGCAGGAACTTGCCCGTCTCGTCTGCCGGGCGGAGAGTGAGTCAGAATCCCCCTCCCGCACATCACTCAGTTTGTCACCGGACGTGCAGCTAGTTGTCTGTGAAAGCTGACGGGACCAGCGGACGAGTCGTGTTCTTGTGGCTCTCTCTCCCGTGCGTGCGTCAAACTTGTTCCCTTGGCCAGATCCTGCACACGCGCACACAACGATAACAATTCCCAGTGCTCCGTCTGCCAATCATCTCATCGCGCCGCCCCGTTAGTGCAAGTCTTCTCCTGCGCTGTCCTTTTGTTGTGGTCTCGCCTTCCCTCCCTCCCTCCCATCCTCCCTCCGCCTCCCGGGCAATTTCGTTGTCTCGCGCGTTTTTCTCTCCTCATGGTCAGTGCGGCGACGGCGCTGAGCAGTTCACAGACAGGGAACGGACCCGGAAATTGGTCGTCTCCTTCTTCTGCTCAGGATGGACGGAGTGCCAAGCGCAGAGAGGGAGAGAGGGGCCGTTCCCCCCAATTTTCCCCCACTCGCCCCCCCCCCTCCCTCTCTCCGCCTTCCCACCCTCGAGAAGAGGAGGCGAGGAGGAGGAGTCTCGAGAAGGGCGGATTACTCTCCATCTCTTCTCTGGCAGAACGGAAGGATGGCAGACAGCGGAGGCAGACTAACGATGAGTCTGCACCGTTCTGCGCCGCACCACACGTGCGTCGTCTCTCGCTGCATGTCCGATCCGATTTTGACGGCGGCAGCGGCTGGCAGCAGGCTCCCTCTCCCCGGATAACAAGATGTCCGTCTGCCAGGACGCGTGCATGCGTGTGTGCGTGGGGATCCTGCTCGCCAGCGACTCCTCTGACGTCTCGGCCGGCCTTGGTCTCTGGCGCGCTGGTTGGTAGGCAGACTGAATGAGCGGACATGACTTGCACTCTGCCGTTTCGTTCCTGGTGCACGGCCGAGTTCACCGCTCGTCCGGCAAGCGGAAGGGCGAATTATATGGTAGGCGGCGACTGCCGCTTTCTGCTCACCAGCCAGGCTGAGCATCCGCTGAGTGGCGCGCAGCATGTTGTCGTCAAGTTGAGTGCAAGCTTCCACACGCACGCGCATCTGTGTGAATATGCGAGCGGCGTGTCCCTCCTTCCCGCAGCAGCGAGTTCCTCTTTCTCGCAGGCGAATGACGGTGACCCTTCTCCTTCTCTCTCTGCGCCTCGTGAGTGCGCCGGTAACAAAACGGGGAGTAGAGCGACGCCGCGTCGCATTCCTCTTGTCCCTACCACACGGCTCCAGTTTCACTACTAGTCACAGGACGTTATTCTCCCCTCGTCGCGTGTGCTCAGGATCCTTGTCACCGCTCTCCTTCCTTCTCCCCCCTCTCCGCTATTCTCTCTCTTTCAAACGTCCGCTCGCTTCCAGGTCGCTACCCATCAAAGATGGCACTGATCTACGCGAACGCCGTCAACAAGCGCATGAATCCGTTGGTCGTCAAGAAGGTAGTCCTCGGTGGTGGCCATTGTTCAGTGCACGTGCAACAAGGTGTCGACGGCGTCGGCGCGGTGTACGCACTCTGTGGACAAGCACGCCAGCGAGCCGGTCGACGACGACGGCGGCGACGTTCGTGTCGAGAAACTCGACGAGGCGCCACAGCGAAAGAAGTCCATCTAGAGATGCTTGAAACGGGGGGCAACTCGACTTCAGAAGCAACCTGTCGTCGGTGCACTACTGCGCTGGCGGTCAGAATCTCGTTCTTCGGACGGTGCCCACCTCTGGGCTGCCGAATAATTCGGCGGCGGCGGATAAGGGAAGTCGTCATGTGCGACGATCAAAGACAACGTAAACGGCTTGTGATTGATGATGCCTTTGCGGTCGAACGTGCCAAACCGACAGGTGCGGCGACATAGCCAAGGGTGTGGTCGTGCTGGCGGACGACGACGATGGCAGCGAGGAGTTGGCGAAGCGAAAAATCTCCCAGCCTGCCATGAAGTCTGCGGGTCAGCGTACTGCGCCGTCGTCGGACGGGAAAAGCGAGAAGGCGATCCGAGAGGACATCCGGAAAGCGGTTCGTGCCAGGAAGGAACTCGTACAGGTTTTTCTTTCTCGCCAACGCCGACTACCCTTCACCCTCGCTCTTTCAGAGGTACAACCTCGAGTCGGAGATGGCGGCGCTCGCCATGTCCGAGTCGTCGTCCACTTGCGGCTCGTCGGTCGGATCGAAGAGGCGACAGAGCCAATCGTTGGATGCGGAGGAGTGGACGCATCGCATGATCATCGGACCGCAGGAGTTGAGGTGCTCTCCGACTTTCTCGTAGCCACCTCATCACCACACCTTTCAGTGAGTCCCCGTCGGCGGTACGCAAGTCCAGCGGCAGTGCCCTGCAGCGAATGAAAAGTCGCTTCGCCAAGTGGTCGGCGTCGCATCTCAACAAGAGTGTAGCTCTCGGGAGTGGTGCTGCGCCCGAGTGATCGACTCGTCCCATCTTCGCCTTCTCACTCTATTACCTCTCACCACTTTCCTCTTCCTGTCTCATCCTACCCGGTACAACCACACGACGACGGTGACGACGGCGACAATAACAGCGATGATGATGACGGAAACGAACGAAAGAGAAGCAGACACAGCAAGTCGAAGTACACACGCACATTCCGACCAGATGCATGCAGCAAATGAACGACTGAAAGACTTCATTAGAAGTTTTCGGCTAGCTTTGGCTTGACTCTATTCTGTCTCTTCTGTTGGACGTGGATCAGCGTCATGATGCTCTTCCTCAACTGGCTGTGACTCTTCGATAGGCCCGCTCTCTTCTACGGGCTCATCAGGATTCTCCTCCTCCGGACCATCTTGCGCCAATTGCTCTGACTGTTCCCCCTGATCGTGTTCCTCCTCGGGCTCTTCCGGAATGGGCTCTTCCTGAATGGGTTCTTCCTGAATAAGCTGATGTCCGTCGTATGGTGGATCATATGGTGGATCTTGTTGTGGCTGTTGATCGATGTGGTTTGCCATCTCCGCGGCCACGGCCCCGGCGGCCATCATCCCTACGGCTGTTTCCGCGACAGGAGGAGGAGGCGCATTTTCAACGGCAGTCTCATTCTTCGCGGTGTCGTTCTTAGCTGCAGTAGCGGCAGCAGCAAGTCTCACTTCGGCTCTCGTCTGACGAATGTCTCGGGCAATGTAACGCGTCGCGACCAAGGCGCCAATTTGCGTAAGAAGAAGACCTGAATATAGTACTAAATTTGGAATTTATGCACAGCCTACCCATGGCAAGCCAAAAGATGCGCATCATGTAGCCGACGAACGAGCCGAACGCCATGTAGGCGCAACCCGTCTGAAATCGCCTCGAGACTCTCATCTATCGGACGTCCCACCATTGTGACGTTGTTCAGGCAAGGCGGGCAGGTCAGCGCATATGGTTGATAATCGCCGCACCCTCGAGCACCGCAGCAGTTCCACTAGATTGAGTGGCGTTCGGACCGAATGATACAAATCCCCTACGTTCTGCTGCAATTGGATCATCTCGAGATAGACGGACGAGCCGATGTTCATGCGATTGACGATCAGCTCCTGGTACCAGGTCTGGACGAACTGATCTTCCACCTGTACCACGAAGCTCTTTTGAAATTGCATCTACTGCTTACGAACGATTTGTAGATGAGCAGGAATCCGGCGGCGCCGACCTCCACGACCACGAGAGCGCCGAGTGTTAGGAAGAACTGATGGTGATGCCGTTTTCCAACAAAACTGTGGTGAATACAATTGCAAGCAGGAAGAGACTTCGGCAGCATATCGAGCAGCAGCCGAAGAAGCCAATGAACGCTGCGTAGCTCGCAACGCCCGCGATGCCGTACAGAACGTACTGGTACTGTAATCATCACTTGATTTGAGAGGGGCACATCAACCAGACTATATACTGAGAAAGGCGGAACGGGAAAGAGGAAGTGAAGGTGTGGGTGGACGGACGGACGGACGGTGGTGGTGTAGCATTTCGGACTGCACTCGGCGTGACGCTATGTTTAAAGCGGCACCGAAATCTGGGGAAGGATCGTCTTTCGCGTTTCCCCCTCCTTCTCTTCCTTTGTGTGGGCGTACCCCTTCTGTTCGCCTCTGCGCATCTCACCAGTGACCGAGTCTCCCAGTGGCACTCTTTCCTCTGGCGCTGATTGTTTTGCTTTCGGTCTTCGCCCGGGTGACGACCGAATGCATTAGCGAGATGGTTCCGGATTGAAATGACCCCGCTAAGCCCTTTTCACGATGGCACCGTTCCAACGCAGCGCGCTCGCAAATTCGATCTGCTCTGGGTCTCCTTGCATGACGTGGCGAAATCAGTTCCCGTCCCCGTTCGACTCTGCTCCCGTTTCCTACAATCTGTGCGTTTTCCTCGAACCATGTTGCAGCCGTTTCCTCGATGCAAAATTATAAGGCCTGATCTCACCACACAGTTAGGTTGCCGCCTATTTCCAGTAATGTCAATTGGAACTAAGCCGTTTGGAGCCACCCACACTAGGATTTCACCTGTCACATTCTCTGCTGGCTGCAGTCATTGAGAGTGGCGCGTTTCGAGATCTTCTGTCCCCCTTCGACCCAATGGCCGATTGCAAAGTAGTCGCCATTTTCGCCACTCGCTGCGTGTCTTGCGTGCTCTTGCACTACTCTGCACCATCATCTTGTTCTTTTTCCCCTGCACCCGTCTTCTTCCTCGTCTTGCCTACGTCTCTCCGCTCTCAGTGTTTCCATTAATCGGTGGTGGCGGTGGTGGTGGTCCGCTTGCAAACAACCCTCCTCTTCGACAAATCGGTGCCGTCCAGCACCATTTACGTAACCTTTAAGACGACAAGAATGAAGGAAGGAGCAATAGCCGCCCGTCATTGCTTGGTCACGGCTGAATGGCGGCGTGCGAGGAAGAGCAAGAGGGGGAGGGGGAGGAGGAGAAGGAGGAGAGAGGAAGCAGAGGCCTTTCGACCACTTCAAAAAAAGGTCTGTCCCCACCACTACATTGTTGGCGTTCTCCAAGGCGCGTGTGGGGAACGTTGATTATGTGTTGTTGTGTAGTTTGCTGACCCCCATCTTTGTGGTGAGAGGCCTTTGGCTGTATGAACGAAAGAGTGCACTGACCACTTGAAGGTTGAGATAGGCAATCTCCCGGTCGCTGAGCTGGATGAGCTGTTGTCTCGCGTCCGGGAAGTAGGCCATGTAGGCGGCGAGCAGCACGACGACGGTGCCGAAGATCAGAAGCAGCAGGTTGGCCAGGTAGAAGACTAGCGCCAGCAGTTTATGCATCCTCTAGCTACTAACGATGTACTAGTATCGGTCGCCGCCACCGTCGTCGTCGTCGTCGAGCACAGTCATGCTTCTGTACGGAAATGAGAGGCGAGCGAACTGCCGGCCCTCCTCGCCACTGCCACCTGAGAGCGAAGTTGGTGGCGGTGCGGAGATGGTCGGCCGGTTGCCTAGGCAGCAGGGGTACGGACTGCCGAGTGGCAAGAGAGAGAGAGAGAGACCAAGACGAAGCTATCTGATAGATGGCCGACTGTGAATGCATACATCGTCGTAGGTACACATCGGAAACCAGCTGTGGACGTGGCTTTCAGAAATGAGATTGCTCGGAGGCGGCAAGTGTCTGTGCTACTGTCAAACCTTCCGACGTGTAAAGTGCGTCGTTTCATGCACAGTGAAGCCTAGACGAACAGATGCAAACGAAGCCGTTTGCTCTGGGGACTTAATGCATGCTCGCACGTACAAGTTGTGAGTTCTTCAAGTGATACACAGCGAAGTCAGCAGAATGAAAGGAGGGGGTTTCGTGCACGTACGCCGCCGCCGCCGCCACTTCATACTCTTTCATGCGTTTCTGCGTCCCTTCCGCTGCGTTCCTCTAGTCTCCACGGCCGGTGGCCGTCCGTTGCAAGCAGCTCCGACATACTTCCCGTCTCGTCTTCTTTCTTGAGCGACTATTAGCAGTCGGTGCAAAGAGGGGGGCGGAAGCTGACCGACCGAGAGTGAGTCGGTTTCCTTGTTTCCCCCCCCCCTCCCCGTTGCAAGAGCTAATCGCCTGTGCACCGGCGCGTGTCACAAATCCCGACCTCACGTCTCCCACGACGGCACGTGGTGGTGGTGGGTGGCGTGCTGTCCGACGAAAACCGCAGCTCGTTATCCTGCCGCCGCACGACGCGAGTCGTAGGCCGTGCGAACGGAGCGAGACTCGCGAAGACGGAGCACCCTGTCAGTCTCCTGTCGTTCGACCTCGTCAAGCGCTGCTACGTCTGTCTAGCTTGGTCCCCCTTCCAGAAGGCTATCATTATTTCAGAGGAGAGGGAGGGGGCACCGTCTCCATGTTGCTTGCCCCCCCCCCACTTCCTTCTTTGCTTTTTTTGTCCTCCAGTCCGAGCAACCCATGTTTTATGCTCCAGACGAAGGAACGTTTGGAAAGGAAAGGAAGCGCTGGCGGAAGTTAGAGAGAGAGAGGGAGAGACGCGTGGCCGGAATGTCCGGAGGCAGACGTGCCAAATCGAATGGTTGCGGCGACGACTGAACGAGTTGTTACTATGCAAACTCGACTCCTCCTGAAGGAGGTCAGAAAGTGGTCTCTGCGCCAGCCTTCTGACGCGACAACAGCTGTCTGTCCGTCTCCGACTTCGTCACTGCTGCCACCAACACCGCTGCCGCTACTGTTGCTGTCAATCATTTCCGGAGGACGATGAGACGGAAGTGAGAGATGGAAGAGGGGAGGGGAGAGGGGGGGGGGGAATCCATCTCTTTGATAGAGGATGCCCGGACAAGTGATGCAGACCGAGGGGGGAGAGGGGGATGCGCCGTGTGTCCGCTGCTTTCGTTCCTCTATCATCTAGCACATGCATTTCGAAGGAGTTTTGGTCTGGTCTCGTCGGCCCGAAAACAATGCCCCTCCCCTTCACCCCGCACGCATGTGCGTGGCGCCGTCCATTCAGCGGGGGCGGATTTGCGGAAGTGGTCGTCGCTCTGCAGCCACTGCCGCGCTAACAAATCGTGCCACTCGCTCGACAGGACGAAAGATTGCCAACCGAACTCGCTCGCTTATTCGCTCGCTCTTTCTCCTCCTCTAGTGTCTACCGCCAGAGAGAGAGCGCGCGCGCGCAGGAGAAGAGAGCGCGAGGGGGCGAAAATTGCGCCCCGGAAATTGGCGCGCACTCCTCCTTATTTCCGTCGTACTCTTCCGTGTTCAGACACCCAAACTCTAAATGCAGGCGTCACGTATGCTGATGCTATTGCGAGCATCAGAGAACGTGCGGGTGTTCTTCCTGTTTGCACTTTCCTCCCGTATGCTATCCGCCGCCATGCATCGAGCCCGAGTGTGTTCTTTCACACTGGCTGCGGCTAGGCATTTCCGTACCACCTCCGCTGCTGCAGCGGTGACGGCGGCGGCGGCGGTGATGTACTTCCGGCTCTCTTTCTGCAAGAAGCACGAGTTCACTCTCCCCTTCCACCACCACCATCGCCGCCGCCGCCGCCGCTGACTCGATCTGTCTTGTCCCAGAGGCAACCAACGCCGTGTTCCCAGAGATTGAGTTTCATCCCCTCCTCCCCCCACCGCCGGTGTGGATTTCCCGTTCATGCTGGAGGAGTGAGAGTGGATCAGGACGATGTCAACAAGAAGAATGTGTGTGTGTGTGTGTGTGTATTCACATGCTCTCATCCCTGTGGATGGCAGGATGGAGGAGGCTGGGATGGGGCGAAGTGGGCCAAGTAGAAGTGGTGGACGAGAAGGGTTCCGAGCATGGCAACACTACCGATGATGAAATCAACATCATTGAAAAGGTCCGAAACTATGGTTGGCCAACTGTAGAGGGGTTTTGCGATGGTGTTGGCGAGAAAAGCTTTTGTACGCAAAATAATGTAGTAGAACCATTGATCAACTGGACGCCAACTATTGCGCCTAGT